>PVJI01020077.1:0-29718 GCA_004026765.1 Micronycteris hirsuta | reverse complement strand
CTGATTTCTCAAAGGAGACCTTGCAGGCAAGAAGGGGCTGGACAGAGGTGTTCCGAGTCATGAAAGGCAAGGACCTACATCCAAGAATACTCTATCCAGCAAAGATTTCATTTAGAATGGAAGGGCAGAGAAAGTGCTTTGCAGATAAGGTCAAGTTCAAGAAGTTCATCACCACCCAGCCTTTATTGTATGAAATGTTAAAGGGAGTTATATAAGGTATGGAGGAATATCAACAGGGGAGTGGTAGGGGGAGAGGGTGGGAATGGGGCACAGAACAGGTAGCATAAATGGGAGGTAGACAACAGACAGGGGGAGGTTAGAATAGTATAGGAAGTACAGGAGCAGAAGGACTTATGTGTATGACCTATGGACAAAACTAAAGGGAGGGGAAAGGGGGGTAAGGGGGAGGGGGGAAAGAAGTGGGGAAATGGGGCAACTGTAACAGCATAATCAATAAAATATAGTTTAAAAAAAAAAGATACAAAGAGCAGATTGGTGGTTGCCAGAGGTGGAGGTGAAGGATGGGGAAAGTGGGTAAAGGTGGTCAAAAGGTACAAACTTCCAGTTATAACATAAATAAGTCACAGGAATATAATGTACAACATGGTAACAGTAGTTAATAATAACATTACATATTTGAAAGTTGCTGTGAGAGTAGCTCTTAAAAGCTTTCATCACAAGAAAAAACAATTTTCAATGATCTATGCTGACAGACTTTAGCTAGATTTATAGTAGCGGTCATATATGCAAATAGTGGATTATATTGTACACCTGAAGCTAATATGTTATATGTCAATTAAACCTCAATAAAAAAGTCTCAGACTTTTGTATCCAGACCAACCTCCTGGGGAATAGGTTTAAAAATATCACGCAAAATCTAATATTAGTCAAGTACTTGCATTAGAAAATGTAACACTGAGTTTTCACACCCAGATGGATTTGGCTTTCTAGGTTTAACAACACAACTGTCACTTTTTACTCCAGGATATTTATGGCATTTTTTGTTTGCTTTTCTCCATTTTCTTTCCTCTTTTTTCAACATTTTTGATTTGTTCTTTACTGTTGGATTTAGTTTAGTTCTTTGCTACTAGTTCCTTCCATTCATCTGTGCATTTATCAATCCCCTCACTCATTAGACAAACCTGTCTTAATCATCCACTACATGTGACAAATTTACAACAAATGCCACATTGTTTTCATTTGCAATCATCCCAAGATATTCAAGTTGTCACATGGAAGGAAATGTTTTGAAGGAGGACATAGGTTGAGTTGTAGGGACATAAAGCTACGAAGAGCAATTTTGTCAAAGAATACAAGAGGTCGTCTGGTAACAGCATCAGTGGTAGTATGATTACTATAATTCTAAGTAAAATCTAGAAATTCAGGCTTTAGGAATCAGAGACCTTATCTGAGGATATGAATAATCAAGTGTTATGTGTTTCGGTAGTTAGAAGATGAGATCTAAGTTAGAGGTCTGAGCAATGTATGTATAGAAGGTACCTCTTCATTTATAACAAGCCTCAAACCATATTTGCATCCTCTCTGGAGATGAATTTATTTCCCACGACAATTACCTGAACCAAGTATAAGATGAAAGGGTAGGCAATGGATAAGCTGCTGAATTTAAAGCTCCAACTCCATAAATCAGCGACCAGTTAAGTTGTTTTTAGGAGTAGCAATGATTTATAAGAATATAGACAGAAGAGCTTTGCAGAATTCTAGATAATGTTAGGGTATTGAGGGCAGGGTAAAATAGTAAAAAAGAAGACATAATGGTCAGTCTGTTCTTTTGCAGTCTTTACCACAGCCAGGGGCCCTTCATTAATGTGGGACACCAGAGAAGGAGCAGGTGGCCAGTGGCAAATACTGGGCTTGCCAAAAAGTTTGTTTGATTTTTCCCTTAAAATGGCTCTAGTAGCACTTACTTGTCTTTAACTTCATTCAAAACAATTTTGTTAGATTGTATTGTGACAGCTGTCATATCAGCGTGAATTAAAAAAACACATCAAATTGGTGAATTTTTTGTGTAGCCATTTTAGTATTGAAGATGAAAGAAAATACGTAATATTTTTGGCATAGTGTGCTTTATTATTTCAAGAAAGCTAAAAATGCAACTGAAACACAAAAAAAGATTCATGCAGTGTATGGAGAAGGCACTGCGACTGATCAGATGTGTCAAAGTGGTTTGTGAAGTTTCGTGCTGGAGATTTCTCGCTGGACGATGCTCTGCAGTCAGGTAGACCAGCTGAAGTTGATAAGGATCAAACTGAGACATTAATTGAGAATAATCAACAATATACCACATAGGAGATAGCTGACATACTCAAAATATCCAAATCAATAAAGTTCTTGGTAAAAATGAAAAATATGTCTTTTATTTTATGGAAAAAACTAAACAGACTTTTTGGCCAACCCAATGCATCACAGGACAGAGGGGTCTAGGAACATTTCTTTCTTTTCTTTTTTTTAGCTTTTTTTATTGTTGTTCAAGTACAGTTGTCTAATGGTGTATCTTATTCCTTGACTCCAACGTTCAAATGTCCTGTGCTTGCCTTGGGTTTCTTATAACATATACTTTGTGTGACCCAAGGACTGAACACTCAGGTGACAACATACTCTCTTTAGATCAAAGCACACCAGCACACTACAAACACATTTATCCTTAGTCAGGGAAAGAATGATATAAATGAATTCCTGCTCAGTACTGTCTCACTATTAGTTACCCATGCCTTGATTTTCCATATTTTTGTCTTCCATGGGTGAGCATCTATTTTCTCTCAACAAAAGCTTTCTAGAATGGGCTACTCATAGACACCACGCACTCCTAACCTCAATTTTACCTTTGTCTCTAGCTTCGAATTGTCTGGTTTTAGGAGACTAAAAAGTGGGGAAAGGAGATGGTAATCCATTTGCGCCTCCTGCTACCCTCAGCTCTTCTCTGATTGAAGATAAACCCCACAGTCACACATAAGCCAACACCTTCCCATGGCTGTATTAACTTCTTCCTCACACAGTAATATTTTTTTCCTTTTAGAGTTACCTATTGAGATTTCAAGGTATGGCAAACCCCTCTGATATGCCCATGGAGATTACTCATGTGATCCGATGCGTACTTGTGTATACCTTTAAGAGGTACAGGCACCGCCCTTGTCATGCTCTTATTGACTTACACTTCTTAAGAGCAGCCACTGAACTTACAAATTTTTGTGGATCTGCCATGACCATGATTTACATATAACATAATAGATTTCCTGATAGTTGCTGAATAAATAATGAGATGATTGAGTAGTTTTGTGAAGTCACTTCCTAAATTAATTCTTCCTAAATTAAACCGGAACCAAAGTTTCCCAGAAAAAATCTACAACATCCCAGAAAAGACACAGTTGTTAAAGATAAGTATTGTCATGGCAAATGTGTTCCTTTTAAACCTGAATCTATTGAAAGAATCTAACACTCTGCCTTTTCCTCCTTTGTTAATGTGAGACATTTAGACACATTAGAAGAAAACTTAAAATATTGCATGTAACCAAGTCTGCAGAAACAGATACTAAAACAGAAATATCCCATTTTGGGGGGTGGGGGTGGGAGAGGCAAGCTGTGGATGATTTGTGAGCTCAGATTGTAGACATAAATTTCCTCAGCTTGATCCGCAGCTCCACTGTGTACTTAGTAAAGGGGACCTTGCATAAATCATACAACCCCTCCATGCAATGATTTCCTGGTCTGCAAAGCGGTGTTCAGCTCATAGGAAGAAGGTAGCATCTAGTGCATAGGATTGTTGAGGGCATAAATAAGGCAGGTGTCTCCAACCTCCTTGCCTCAGACCAGTACTGGCCCGGGCCTGTTAGGAGCCAGGCCAACTGCAGGAGGTGAGCTTGAATGTGCTGCACTTGAATCATCCTGAAATCATCCCCCAACGCCCAGGTCTGAGAAAAAATTGCCTTCCACAAAACCAGTCTCTGGTGCGAAGAAGGTTGGGGACCACAGAACGAAGGCATGGAAAGATGGAGCCCAGAGCCAGGCCCAGGGCTTTAGATACTATTAACATTCCAAGTGTAGGATAATGTGCGAGCACCATTCACACATTATGAATCATTTTATAGCATGTACCAAATTTTCAGACAAATATTTAATAACTGATGTTCTTTAGGAAAGTTTCTGTCAGAACCAAGGCCTTTTAGCTGCCCTCCTTTCTACCCAATTTCTACTGGGTGCACTGCCTGATAGGATCTCCATGTGGCAGTCAGAGAATCAATAGCTCAACACCAACACATGTGTTGGCTAATTTTCTGTGTTAGTTCTCTGATGAAAGAAACAAACACAGAATTCAACTGAAACTAATTTCTTAGGGAGATTAGGGCAGGGATTGTACCCATGGGAGGCAGTCCGAGAGGGCTATGGACACCGTTAGCCTCTCTAGGGAATGCAAGTGATTTTCATTAACATGGGATAGTCTCCAAATTTTGTTCTCCGTGGCAGGCAGTGTGGCCTGGGAAAAGGAACAGAGGTCTGAGTGTCAGGATACCCACATTTTTACCTTACGTCTTCCCTGGTGTAGCAGGGATGCGCGTTTGTGGAAAGTCCCACCAGCAGTCCCAGCTTACTGCAGCCACCCAGAACATGCTCAGGACATTACTGGCAAATGAATGAACTGAGGTAAGTCCTTTAATGCTGAGGTTTCCTCCTCTGAAAAGGTGAGGCGTAATAACACCGAGTGTGTATTCCGAGGGCGGTGATATGAGAAAATAAAAGTTCCAGGAGCGTAGGTGCTGTTCAAGCATTTGCATTTTCTCTCATTTCTCTATCAACCTGGTAGTCACATAACACTGTATTTATGAGAGTTTATTTTATACAAAATATTTTTAAAACTTCTTGATGGGTTGGAAGGTTGCAGAGAACCCAGTCACAAAGTAAAATCAAGTCAACCTTCAGTCCTGTCTAGAGAGACAGCCCAGGTTTGAAAAGGCAAAATTGACGTAAAATCTAACAATGCATGTCTAACTAATGGCAGATCTTATTAGGTCCAGTCAAAGTATACTCCTCACTTATAGCCTAAGAATCAAACCTTTTTTTCCCCATTGTTTCATTAAAAATATTTCTATATATAAACAGAATCCTTATAGAAGTTATAATAGCACTAGTTGCTATTTGAGTATAATAGTGATAATATTCAAAATAGAAATCATAGCAAGTTAATACTGAACAAGCACTAACTCCATGCCAGAGGCTATGGCAGCCAGCCATGGTCATCTGGGATGTTTGCCCTCCCGACATCCCCATTTCCCCCGCCTTCTCGGTGAGGGTAGTCCAGGTTGTCCACGCCACATTTCAGCTGGGCCTGGTTAATGTGCGTATCTCCATCCTCCTACAAGTGAGGTCTGATGAGTTTCCTAAAATAATACAAATAAGAAATGTCTCTCTTCCTTCAGTTTGGCAAGTGGGAGGCTACCTGTCTGAGTTGTGGGCATGCCCCTCCTCACATCACAGGGAGAACCTGTCTGGAGATGAAGCAAAGGGAACTGTAACCAAGAAATAAAGTTGATTTCAGATTCTACCCCATGAGCTCCTGGAACCAGCCATATCTGAAGCCACTTAATTGGAGATCTTTATGTAATGTGTACCAATAAATCTCTCTTTTTACTTATGCCTCTTTGAACTCAGTTTCTATCACTTAGAACATAAATATCAAAATGCTCATTCCCTATTTTTTTCTATTGAGAATGAGCACAGAAATCATAGAACTTTATCACCCTCTGGATTTTACATTTCTACCTGATTCTCCTAAATGATTTCCAGTGAGTCAGATTGCATTTGTGCCTAAGCATGTAATTCAGACCTCCTTCTGAATACCGGACTATAGATCTTTGAGCTGCCGAACCAGGTTCTCAGGTTCATTCTTTCCTCTCACCATATGTCCACCAGCAGTAATCTGAAAACCCAAATCTGCAGCTGGAAGGCAGAATCTATAAACAAAACTAATATAAAATTCTGCATTAAAATACAATTTGAATATGTGATGCCCACAAACAATAAGTCTTGTGTTTAATCCCAAAGTGTTATTATATTCTACAAAATAATGGTTTGAATAATGGTTTGTGAATAATGGTTTGCTTTCTGCTCTAGTACCAGCAGCTGCAAATTTTAGCAAGTCACTTTACCTTTACTTCTCTCATCCTCTGCTTTCTTGCTGTTGAAGTAGTAGTAAAAGTAATCCTCTCTTCACATGCCAGTTCGAAGAATCCTGGTGATGAGCAGCTAGAACACACTGGAAAATGCCCGATAGCTGCAGAGGCAATGTTTAAGAGGCAAAAAGCGTATCTCTAGATCTAGCTGCTCACACAGAGGACGGTGAGAGCGCTTAGTGAGGCTTATTGAAGCAGCCACGAAGCTGGCCCGGGGTTTCCTGGTTTTTCTCTTTTGTGGGTTGTTGTTTGTTTTTTTTTTTGTACTCACATATTCAATCCACCCAGATCTTTACTTCTTATTCTTGTTCTTTCAACAACATTACTATTCTATAAACTACCTGGGAGTTGTTTAAAATTCTATTTTCTAGTCTTATTATCAGATATTCTGATTTGGAATCTGAATAAAGCCCAGAAATGTGACTTTTTAACAACCATGCCTACAGTTTCTAATACTGGGGAGTCTGGAGAGCTCCCTTAGAGAAACATTGAATCTAGCCCGTTTGTATGAAACAAGTCAAAGAAACATAATCCTTGTTCTCTTGGGTTACAATTATCCTATTTTGTAAAGTGTTTAGGCTTCAAACTAAACTGTTCTGGCCACAGGTGCTGCAGAGGCCCCTGAGAAGACGTCTGTGTGAAAGTGTCCCCATCTCACACATGATTAGTGGAAATCCCATCGATAAAAATGGCTTATACTTTGGGAAACACATGAAATGGGCATTATCATTCCCTTTATGTGTCTAACGTGAGAGGCAAGAGAAGCTGCAGCAAAAAGCATGTATCATTTGACTGCCTAATGCTGCAATTTAAAACTACCCACTCCTGCAGAGCGTTTCGTGTCCGTGTGGAACCGGCACAGGAGGATAAATTAATATGCTTCGGAGTAACAGTGACTGCCTGAGCTGTTTAAGGAACTCATAGCCTCAAAAATTCAATAAATATTCATATTTTCTTCCATATATTTAGTGAATGCTGCTTCTATATCAAATTTCCAGGACATGAAGCAACTTTTTAACTTAAAAGTTTAATAATACTTTCACTGTGTTTAGGCAGAATCGAAGGGGACCTCTGTCAAAATATTCTAACTGGATTTTTCCGGCATTTTGTTTGTGTATTGAGGAAGACTGGAGTGAGAAAGTGAGTAGGATGTTGGGTACACGTTTGGTGCACGTTGTCTTGCACATTCACCACCTGAAAGTATTGTATTTTCAGTTTAGCCTGTGACGTAGAAACAAGCCATCAGAGTAATCATGCTGGTATCTTGGCCTTAAGGGTACAGACTCAGGGGGCTCTATACATTGGGAGGTGGTGGACCCACAGACACAAAATATATTAATGGCGGAGTTAGAGGGAATCCAGAGCTTCCATCCTCCTCAGTCAGTTTTTCCCAATATTACAGTACTTCTCAAAGAGGAGAGAGAAGAAAGTTGACACCTGTTTTTTTAGAGGTCAAGAACTCTCACGTAACAGATTATAGGGAACCTATCCACGTGGAATGGCAAAGGTAGGCCAGCCCTATCAGAAAACTGATAGGCTAGAGTCAGCACACAGAAAGCCAAATCCATGGATTGGCTTTCCCTTGGGAAACCAGGCCTGCATTATACCTAGGTTTCTTTGAGGTTTGCTTTTGCTAAAACTCCCTCACCCTGAATTGAAGCAGCAAATGCTTACTGCATAGCTTTAAAGTAACTTCCTGAAGTCTGTGCTAATTCTCCCAAGGATGGAGTGTAACCAGACCAATCTCTCTTATCATTCCCTTGCATTTGCAATATGCTTTCCTTATTAATCTGTAAGAAGTAATCAGTAATATCCTTTCCTTTGTTTCTGTAAAAAGTAATCACCTAAAGCAAACCTGAGCATAGTGAATGAAAACCTGATGTATGCTATTAGAAAGCAAAAAAAGCCTGTCCAGGCAAGGGTTGAGGTGCTCCCTCTCTCTCTCTCTCTCTCAGAGAGTGGCCACACTGTCCCTTTTTCTCCACAGGACTTCCGTAGTCCATGTGAATTTGTTCATTGCATCCACAGTATGTGGACTCTGCAGGACAAAGTCCGCATCAATGGATAGTCTTTTGCATTCATACATGGCTTTCTTTTATTAGCTAACTAGGTTAACACTGATCTGTCTTGTGATAGTGATATCACTGTTCTTGGAAAAATTATCACATAGTGAGTTTCATTAGTAATCTATGAAAAGCACTGTTTTACATTTGTGGAAGGTTGTAAAGCATTTTTGTCTTTTGGTTTTTTTGTAAAATAATCTACTGAAAGCAGGTTGTAAGGAGTCCCTTCAATTGAGAAGACTAGAGTTCAGAGAAATTAAGTGTCCCGTCTGGGCTCCACAGCTAGTGGCCTCTGTAGACCTACGATCCCAGGTATAAAGCTTTTTACATTCTCACACAGCTATTTCTGAAGATAACGGAACTTCTGATTAGCAGCCTGAGTCACATGCCTAACTAAATAACATCTAAAACACGAGTCCTTTCTACAAAGGTTCAAATGGCAATATATCTTGAATCAGTTTTTTTTTTCCTCTATATTATCCAAGAATTTTTGCAAAGTAACAACGCTGATCTGACTGAAAGATCCCCTACTACTTAAACAATGTTTGCTTTTCTGGCAGAGTTTGGATAGTTAGAGGCCAGCTGATTAGAAATAGTAACATGTAAAAGAAAGAAATATTACACTTTGCAACAGCATTGATGGACATAGGGGGTATTATGCTAAGTGAAATAAACCAGTCAGGAAAAGACAAATTCCATATGATCTCACCCATATGTGGAATCTAAAGAACGAAATAAACCAACACACAAAATAGAAATAGACTTATGCTATAGAGAACAGACTGACAGTTGTCAGAGGGGAGGGGGATTGTGGGGCTGGGTGAAAAGTTGAAGGGATTAAGCAAAGCAAAGAAAAGAAAAAACTCAGACACAGACAACAGTACGGTGATTACCAAAGGAAAAGGGGGTGGGGGAAGTAGAAAAGGGTGAAGTGCAGATAAAGGGTGATGGAAGGAGACTTAACTTGGAGCGGTGAACACACATACAATATACAGATGATGTATTATAGAATTTTACACCTCAAACATATAATTTTATTAACCAATGTCATCCCAATAAAGTCAGTAAAAAATAAATAATAACATGTAATTGGCTTGTTGTAAGTTCCTCCATTCTCAACCATGACTAAGAAGCCGGGCAACCAGATCACTATCCTATGAATCAGGTGCACCTCTCTGAATTTATCTTCCCTGGCCTGTTTGACCTATTGTCAGACAGTAAGAACCTGTGTCCTACCCAACCACAGACTCTGAAATCCATGGCTTAGCTTCATAACAGGGATTTTCTTTGAAGATTTATCACCCCTACTCTTCAGATCCTGCCAGAATAGCTGACCTTGCTGTTCTAGTATTACACAAAAACCACAGAGAGAAGGAAAAAATATCTCTTTATTTCCTTCTCTCCAGAATCACTGGCCATTAAAAGGGTAAACTCAATCCTGTCCCTACCTCACAATAGTGGCCAAAGTTTACGAAACCATCTCAGAATGAAGAATAACTTGAGTCCAGGTATACACACTGTTGTCTAACAATGAGGAGAACACCTCCCCCACACACACCATTGTTCTTCAAATTAAGCCTCAATCAGAGAGAGGTTAGAGGATTTAAGATGCAACAAAAGTAAAAATAAAACTTTTGAGGAAAATCAATAGGAGTAGGGGAAGTGCAAAAAAAAAAGACAGTAAAAGAATAGGGCAGGAAAAATGGACTCTGATATGACTATTCCTGTTCTAAAGTCTCCAGAACCTTCCCTACCACATACGAAGGACATTATTTTCCATATCAGGAGGCAGCATTTAATACATATCTGCTTAGCTGCATTGTCTTTTTATAATATTGATTAGCCCACTTTTCTGAAATCTAAATATTTGGAAACTTAGTAACAAAGTCTCTCAGGAGGCATTATAAAAGGCACTGATTAATATTTACTGCTATATAGTCAGTGCTGATTGTTTATCATGGTTACTTTCTAAACCGGCACTCGAGCTGACATAGACATCCCGGGGAACCTCCTGGGTATTAGCTGATGGGAAATAGGAGTCGCTCAAGCACGTGGCTTCTCATGAGAGACAATTTAATCTCTGTTCAGAAAGATGAGGCTCTGTTTTTACCTGCCAACATTCCCTGTCGTTCCTATTAAGCACTGTCCAATAATGTTTTATCTTGCACAAGATTTCAGACCAGAGAGTATTTTCTGATCAGAAATTCAGATGGAATACGTAGATCTAGGCTGAAACTCAAGCACCTGACCTTCTGTAAGTCATTTGATTTCTCTGAGCCTCAATTTTAAAAAGTCAGCAACATGCGGATAATCGCTACCTCATGGGGTCCCTAAGGGTGTAAACTGAGGTAAAGCAGGTACAGCCCATAGTACTCGTGCTTGACACTTTGGAAAGCCTCAGTGAAATTCAACCATTACGTTATACTTTTTGATCATCATTGTCAGGTCAACATTCTGCTTCAAAAGAGGTTTTTGTACAAAGAGAAACTGAGGCATGTGGGATAGCCTGATAATTAAGAACCATTTATTTTTAAAAAAATGATTCTTGGCCTTGTCTGCACATTAGAATCAATCACGGAAATTTTGAAAGCCATGGTATGTAGTCTGTGTACCAAATTAAATATATGAGATCCTCTGGTGTTGAGGCCTTGATATCAGTTCGTTTTAAAGCTCCCTAGAGAATACATTGAGGCTGAGAATGACTGTTTTAAAATAGTATAGATCACGCAGCCTAGGCCAGAGGCAGGCCTTTCGGAATGTTACGTCTCCACAGCTCTGTCACATCTCTTCAATCGATTCATTTCCCCTCAGGGTAGTTAGGGTCAGTGAGGCTCTCTTCACTCTATCCACAGAGCCCAGTGACCTTTAAATATTCTGTGGAAAAAAAAAATTTTTTCTCATTGAAGTCTTAATAGGAGAAAATCATTCTATCAGGACAAAAGCATTTATAAGTTATACCATTGCATCATTAACAAAATTGGAAAACTTAATAAACACAAAATTTGAATTTGGGTATTTGGATAAAAACTGTAGTTCCTTTTGGACTCAGTATTCCAATTACTGTGGTTAGTTTGTATAGTACAAGAGTCTCCATATATACTATATTGTGTATACTCTTTGGCAATGGTAACGGGATCTTCTTTCCTATGTTTTTAACAACTCATTTTCAATCATAGGATATTCTTCAATTAACTAAATTAGATGCCTGAAATGGTAGCAGTATTTTGAGATATTGTTTCAAACATGTCTATTAAAAACATCTAACACATTCTGTTTCATAAATGTAAGTTGTACGAGAAGTACTAAAACTTAACATAAATGCTGAAACGCCACAGAATACAATATGACATGTACAGAAAAAGGCAATTCTAAAGCATAGACAATGTGCCTGAGTTTTGCATATTTTAAGAAATGTAATGCCCATGAACTGTATAATTTTATGTGAGTGGATATGTAATTTTGAAATGAGTTGATATGCAAAAGATAAAAAAGATTACAAAGATTAAAAGTTTCCACAACTTTTCCAATCAATATATGAAGTTAAAAAAAAAAAGCCTCAAAAATATGCTTCAAGATGGCAGAAGCAGTTTCGTTTTGAAGCTTGCACAGCCTCACAAAAGTTAAAGCATTGTTGATCTTCAGTATTTTAAAAGTTGCTATATGGCCCGGCTGGTGTGGCTCAGTGGATTGAGCGCGGGCTGGGAACCAGACAGTCCCGGTTCGATTCCCGGTTGGGGCACATGCCTGGGTTGCGGGCCAGGTCCCCGGTGAGGGCCATGTGGGGAGCAACCATACATTGATGTTTCTCCCTCTCTTTCTCCCTCCCTTCTCCTCTCTCTGAAAATAAATAAATAAAATCTTTAAAAAAAAAAGTTGCTATATGATTATTGCACATGTTTAATTACTTAAAAATCCAATTTAATGAAAGGTTTAGATAATTCCAGGTATATTTCAACAGAACTTCAATCAGAAACATACTTTATGAAAATTACTGCTAATAATCACTAGCTTATTCCAAACAATATTTGCAAGCTAGTGAGCTATGTCATGGTTCTCATTTACATTTGTATGCATTTATTATAACCACACTTTCGAGAAGGTATTAATTTTATTCCTAAGAGATTGGGGTTAACTTGTATAAGACTGAAACCCTGCAAGCTGGCCATCATCAGAAAGAACCTATTTATAGCCAAACAGAAAATCACTGGGAGGCCAATAGATAAGTTAACTTAACCTGTTCACATTCTGCCCCATTCCTGGGTTACCTTTTTTTATATTTTTTTTCATTTTAAAGACTTGATTTATTTATTTTTAAAGACAGGGAGAGAAACATCGACCGACTGCCTCTCGCATGCACCTGACTGGGACCCTCAGCCTAGGCACGTGCCCTGACCAGGAATGGAACAAGCAGCCTTTTGCCTTGCAGAATAATGTGCCCAACCAATTGATCCACACTAGTCAGGGCCTGGGTTACCCTTTAATGAGTGCCAAGTATGCCTTTCTGAAGTCCCCTCTGTTTTGAATTCCCATCTGCTTCCCCTTCTACCAACCCATTCTTCCCTGAGGGCCAGTTCAGTTTCAACCCTTCACTGTCTTCTTTTTCTGAGATGGAAACATTTTTCCCCAAATCACACCACACTCAGATGTACTTAAGGTTATTCCAGGTTTTGCTTGAAACTCGGAGTTTCTCAAATGGATCACCTTTTATATAAACAGCCCATTTATGCCTTTTTCCCCCTAAGTCATCTCTTGGAGGAGGGAGCAACAAGAAAAAAAAAATAGAAGTTGCACTTTATAAAGTGTCCAAACCATAGGGCTGTTAGGTTTGAGAAACAAAACTAATCATACATTTTTGCTGTCCCTGAGTAAAAAACGACTGAGGACAAGAGAAAATAACTTAGCTCTTGGCTCCAGAAAATACACTTCTGGAAGAGAAGACTTTCAACTAAATAAAACAAGTTCCTCTTTAAAACTGACGGCTTGCTTGTCAACATTCACTTCAAGAGCGTCAATAATCATTATTTCATACATTCATCCTAGTTATGACAGTTTCCCACCTTGCAAGATCTGCCTTAAAGTTGCTCAGGGCAGACCCTAAAATCCTGTAACCTGTGGCATCCGTCCTCTGAGACCCAACTAACACTCTGCCAATGTGTACTCTGTCTTATAAAGTACATCTAATACATTTAGCGTCACTTCATCACCAGGTTTTTCTGGTGGTCATTTGAGGAACTGAAATCAATAGCCAGAGTTTGCAGGACAAAAAATTACAAAAAGAAATGAGTAGACAGTTCATAGAAAAGGAAACCCTTAGTAAATATAAAGTCACAGAATATGTTAAAAGGAAGAAGAGTATTTCTAAATAATGCAGAATATAGTCGAAATCTCCTGGCAAAGAAAGCATTCAAACTTAGACTCTTTTGAAGGGCAGGATTTCCTCAATCTGAATCAAAGGCAGAGGATACAATGTAAGAAAAGACTTCAAGGCCAAAGGTCAGGATAACCTTAAGAAATAAAACTACCTATCAGATGCAAATTTCAAAACACTGGTAATCAGGATGCTCACAGAAATGTTTGAGTATGGTCACAAAATATAGGAAAAAGTGAAGGCTATGCAAAGTGAAATAAAGGAAAATGTACAGAAAAAACAACAGTGAAGGGAAGGAAACAGACTTAAATCAATGATCTGGAGCAGAAGGAAGAGAGAAACATTCAACCAGAACAGAATTGAAGAAACAGGAACTCAGAAAAATGAGAGGCTTAGGAACCTCCAGGACAACTTTAAACATCCCAACACCCAAATCATAGAGGTGCCAGAAGAGGAAGAGCAAGAATTTGAAAACTTCCTTGAAAAAATAATGCAGGAGAACTTCAACAATCTGGCAAAGGAAACAGACTTCCAGGAAGTCCAGGAAGCTCAGAGACTCCCAAAGAATTTGGACCCGAGGAAGCACACACCAAGGCACATCATAATTACATTACCCAAGATTAAAAATAAGGAGAGAATCTTATAAGCAGCAAGAAGAAAGAGGAGATAGTTACCTACAAAGGAGTTCCCATAAGTCTATCAACTGATTTTTGAAAAGAAACCTTGCAGGCAAGAAGGGGCTGGAAAGAAGTATTCAAAGTCATGAAAGGCAAGGACCTACGTCCAAGATTACTCTATCCAGCAAAGCTATCATTAAGACTGGAAGGGCAGATAAAATGCTTCCCAGATAAGGTCAAGTTAAAGGAGTTCATCACCAAGCCCTTATTATATGGAATGTTAAAGGGACTTATCTAAGAAAAGAAGATCAAAAATACGAACAGTAAAATGACAATAAACCCACCGCTATCAACAAATGAACCTAAAACCAAAAACAAACTAAGCAAACAACTAGAACAGGAACAGAATCACAGAAATGGAGATCACATGGAGAGTTATCAGAAGGGAGGTGGAGGGGGGAAAATGGGGAAAAAGATACAGGGAATAAGTAGTATAAATGGTAGGTTCAAAATAGACAGGGGGAGGTTAAGAATAGTATAAGAAATGGAAAAGCCAATAGTATAGGAACTGTACAACCCATGGACATGAACTAAGGAGGGGAAATTCTGGTGGGAGAGGCATGCAGGGCAGACAGGAATAAAGGGGAGAAAAATGGGAAAACTGTAATAACATAATCAATAAAATATGCTTTAAAGAAAAGAAATAAAACAATATAGCATGGCTGTTGGACCAGCAGATCAAGGTATTCAATATACGTGAAGAAAAGGCTGAACAAGGTGCCGAAGCTCAGATTGTGAAGGGTCTGGAGTATTTTGCAGATGTGATATAAAGGATATGGTAGTCCTACATTGGTACTGTATTCTCATGTTTCTGTCTAACTCCACAGGGATTACTACTCAAATGATTATGACCTCCACAAGGGCAGGGATTTTGCTGTGAACTGTAGCCTCTATAGCTCTAAATTAGTGGCCCAGATATAGAGATTCAAAAGCATAAATTTAAATAAATGCAACAAACACCTTTGTAATTGTTTTATATTTGTGTATGAAATTCATTGCAGCTCTATTAGTGAGGGAGGCAAATCAAGTATTATTCCTTGAAAAATGAACAAACTGTGGTTCAAAGAAAAAAGGGGGGAAAAGTACTGACCACTGGCAAGGCAGCAGTATGCTTGTGTGTGTGTAAACTGACATGTGTTTGTGCTTATATGTATATTATATATATATTTATAGGCACACACACACACTGACATTTTTCTCTTTAGCACACAGAACAACTTTATAAGGCAGGTACTTTTATTATCTTTTCAAAAACAAAGAATCTGGTGCTTCCATTGTATATCTTCTTGGCATCAGCTGCTTGAGTTGGCACTTGACTCAGCTCACCTGACTCCTACTCCAGTGTTTACTTTATTCTACTGTGTTCCTACCCCTCACCTGTCATCTTCCGTAGATCCTTTATTTTTTTTAAGATTTTATTTTTATTTATTTTTAGAGAGAGGGGAAGGGAGGGAGAAAGAGAGGGAGAGAAATAGCAATTTATGGTTGCCTCTCACATGGCCCTCACGGGGACCTGGCCTGCAACCCAGGCATATGCCCTGACTGGGAATCGAACCGGGACCCTTTGGTTCCCAGCCCGCGCTCAATCCACTGAGCTACACCAGCCAGGGCCCGTAGATCCTTTCTGAGACTGCTTTCCCTACCTTTCCTACAAAGCAGAAACATCCCTAACTGGTGAGCTTATCTTCTTCTTTGACATGCCCTGAGCAGACACCGCCATTTTTGCTTCCCTGCTTATGGCTTTAATCAGAGGCGCTCTTCCTTCTGGGTACTGAGTTAAGGCCCACAGATACTTGGGCTCAGATCCCAGTCCCCAAAGACAGATATGTGTAACATTTAGCTCACAAAACTGAAACTCAGCATTTGTCTATGCTTTTCCTAGTGAGTTTAGACAAGCCTCTGTGACTTTCATTCACACCTTCTGCCAATAGATTCTTACAAAACACCTAATACTGGTTTCTCAGAAAAACAACCAACTATAAAATACAGGGTCTGGCAGAAGTAACGCCTGCTTGAGTGTGGTTGGCAGGGTAATAATATGGGTGTAATAATTTATAGTTTTAATTTGAACATTTCACCTGAAGTGTCATACAGTGCGCTTGAGTGTGATATTGTTATGTTACAGAATTGCATGCTTATGACTTTTGTACTAAAAGATTTTGTAATAAAAAAGGTGCATTATTTGTGCCAGATCCAGTATATTTCATTTCTTATAAAGCTGAAAATAATTTACTTTTGGTTGAATTGCAACATAATTGAAAACTAGATCTCTTTTAGAAGGGATATGGGGGCCACTCTTGTTAGAATTTCTAACCACAGCATCATCAAACATCCTGCTTATGAAAGATGTTTACGAGCTTAATTGGAGAAAACCATGGACTTCATCACTTCCTTCCTGCTTTGTCTCGCTCTGGGTAACTGTCAGTGGGTATCTGCATCTTAAACTTTCCTCATAAGTCATTGTGCTTGGTGGATGTGGGAGCTCACATGTTTTAGGTGACCTTCAGATTGTAAGCATTTCTCTGTGCAGTTACTTCAGTATCTGACACAGAGTAAGCAAATGTCAATTAATTTTAAAAACCCTTACTTAGAAAGTATATTTTGAATTGGATTTTTAAAATATTGCTATTTAAAAGAAATAAGATAATTCTTCAACTCAAGGTCAAAAATTATCTTATGATACCTAGTGAATATAGTTGTGAGTAAAAATGCAGTGCAATTTTTTGTAAAAGCTATAAATTGGAATGTAGAGAAAGAACAGCAAATCTGATTTTCATCTATTTTTAAAATCACTGTAGATTTTAGATCGACACAATAGCAAAACACTTTGTGTATTCAAAACCACGTCTAGTCATTCAAAGCAAATTAGAAAATAGGAAAATGTTGCTGGATATTTCTGGTTCTTCTTAACCCTCACACCCCAACATACATAAATAACAGACATAAAAGGTACAAGGCTGAAAGCTGCTAGAGAATCAGTTTCTCTACATATTTCATGGGGAGGGAGCTGTCTTTGACCTTGACTCCACTGAACAATTGTTGACTAGGGAAAGGATTTCTTGTACTCCAAAATCGGTGCTGGGAACTGAGCTAAGAACCACAATTACTTCGGCTCTGCAGTTGCACTCACATTCTGAAAGGCAATGAATTTATAAAGACTACTTATCTTCCTTAGTTCAGGCTGATATAACAAAGTACCCTAGACTGAGTGGCTTATACAAGAGAAATTTATTTCTCACATTCTGGAGGCTGGAAGTCCAAAATCAGGATGCCAGCAGGGTTGAGTTCTGGTGAGGGGCCACCCTCTTCCAAGTTGCAGATCGCCGGTTTCTGGCTGTGCCCTCCCTTACAGAAGGAGAGCTAGCTGGTATTCTGCCTCTTCTTATGAGGGCTCTAATCCCATTTCTGAAGTCTGCCTCCTCGTGGCTCAGACACTCCCGAAGTCCCCACCTCCAAATACCACCACATTGAGATTAGGGTTTAACACAGGCATTGGGGGCAAGGGGGCACAAATATTCAGTCCATAGCAACTACCCCACAGGCAATCTTTCAGTATTCCATTTAAGCTTGCAGTCTATCTCAGTATTCTATTTTATTTCTATGAATATTGAAGTTGGTAGAGGAGCAACTCAACGGCTAAACCTACTTGTTTGGCTGAGTACATTCATGCCAGAAATAGTCATTATATATCTATGTGTCAATCCCAGTTTCAGGCACTGTTGCCTCAGTGACAAACAGGGTAGATTTGATTCTTACCTTCATGGAGGCAAATGAGACCTTCATCAAATCTAGCACTGGGTGAGGGTTAAAAAGACCTAAAGGAAATTGACCTGTTTGCAGGCTACTTGTAATGCTTTGAGCTATTGTAGAAAGGTAAAAATCTGTCCTAAGAGATTTTACTGGCTGCCTTTGAAAAGATGTCTTGGGCTGATAATCCAAATTAGTGGAGATTTATTTACAGAAGACATGCCTGTCCAAGGGTATTCAGAACCAAAGAAAGAGGGAAAAACAAACCAACCGTCAGGCTTTCTTAATTGGTTGAATTAAAAAGAGTAGAATACCAAGAATTTACTAATTTGTTTATTTTTCGCCATTTTCAGAAAATGCTACACATAGACAGACATACACACACATTTATGTCGAGGACACACTTAACTGCAGGAAAATTTACTGCTCTCCTGTGAGGATGGTCCCTGGTAGCTACATATAGACCATGATTAACATACCAACGTATCACTCTGGCATTTAAGAAGCCATATATTTCTCAGAGCTACTCAGGACCATGCCTGTATTATACTTTATACAGAAAAATGCTTGACCTGGAATTGCAAAGCAGAGGCCTGAGGGGTGTGCGTGTGTGTGCGTGTGTGTAAGCAGCAAACTGAGCAGAGGTGTGAGAGGCAGAGTGGGATCTGTTTTGTCTACGCCTGCCATCCTCACATCAACTACAGTGAAAAGAAAACGTTCAATAATGATATGAGTTGAGAAATACCAGGTCTATAATTTTTCATTTAAAAGGGAAACTGTGGTAAGCTTCCTGCGAATATTTTCTAAGGAACATGGGGAGCCAAACACAGAAGACAGGATATTCACGACCCTATTTAGCTTCAGGATTTATTTCTGTTTCTATGGCAAGTGTTACATAAAACTGCATTACTCTTCCTGGTAAGAGGTCTTTCATTTGTCATGTAAAACTGTAACCTAAATGGTTCCTTCAACGGCTGGGCCCAGTCCTAAATGCGCAGCAAACTGGCTAATACATTTATTTTAAATCGATAGTGTCACTACATTTTAATAACAATGGCATTCTTATTTGGCATTTTATTTGCTACATCAATTCTAAAGTCCTATTTTATTAGCTAGTATGGGCCTTCTGAGTACAACTTCACTGGAGCTACAGAAGTCAATAAAGGTAATAAATTAAGTGTACCAGTCAGTCATTTTTTCCTTTGCTCAGCTCAACAACTCCCACTGTAACCCCGACAGCACAGAAAACCTATGCTAATGTCCTCCACTAATGTCAGTGTTAAAAATGACAACAGCTTGAAACTCTGTTAGACTGAAGTATTCTTCACGAGCTATTTGAACGTCCACCACTAAAGGAATACTAGCATCAGCTTATTAATCTTCTCTTAGGCACTTCCAGTGGATGCTCACACTTGCTCACTCCACTTTGAACCCGTCAGAGTGCTATTTGGTCACCATTTTGAGTGATGTAAGTCCGAATCACAGCTTTAGAGGTCTATATTCTCCAATCTCTTTTAAAAATAAGGGAAGCCTCCTTGTGAGGTTAAATGGTTTATGTAAGGTCAAACAGTGAGAGGCAAAGCTTGGAGGAGTAGCCAGGGCTTTGCTCACATTGGGACAATTCTAGACAATTCACAGGCTCACTATTTGATTCCTGAGAAGAAAAATGTGCAACACTCCCCAGAGATGTTTTTCAAGAGTCATCAATAAGCTTTGAAACTGTGAACACATTGTTTTGATCAACAGAATTAAGGTGCATAGTAGCAGGAGTTTTCGAATATTACTCAAATATAATGAGTTTAACTGTAAATAGTGATTGTGTATATAAAATCCTAAAAGGTATTGAACTTCTGATGTAAAGAGAGATCCTTCTGACAATTATTTATGTGATTAAATATTTGAAATGTATTGGAAGTAATAGTCTACAATATGCATGAATTTATTGGCTTATATCTGGAAGGCCTAAAGCTAGAAACAAGGCCGCTTGCCCATCTGGCCAATCTCACACCTGGAATTAGCTAATAAAAAAATAAACCAGACCCAATCAAAGTGTGACAGTCATCTTGACCATACCTATTAGCCTGGATCCAGCGTGACTTCATCTGATGAGAAATTCCTTCCTTGATCTCCTCCCAAGTCAGTTGGTAACCAACTCAGGGTCCTCTTGAAGCCAGCAGGTACCTTAGATTGCGTCTAAGAAGCAATCATAATGTCATGGTTTCCTAGTCTGCCTCCCCACTCACCTGAAGCTAGTTTGGGTGTTCAGGATAGCGGGTGGACCTCGTGTGTTTGTCTGCTGTAACCAACACTCCTTTAAAAGGCATCATCTGGTAAAGAGAAAAGTGGCTAAAGAAAAATTTTACAGAAGCTCCTGGTACTTTTTTTTAAAGGTATTGCCTACTTAATATACCATGCTCACAGTTCTCAGAAAAAGAATATTTATTGGGCATCTACTATGTTCCAGATACTGCTTTGGCTGCTATAATATTGAGAAAGAATTTATCCTGTATGGGGCTCTCCTTGCAGTGGTTCTAGACAGCTTTCTATTACACTATATCATCAGAATCTGCTGAGAAATACTCAGACTATTCTTCTTAATTGAAAATTTACATAGCGGAGATACAACTTTTCCACACTGTGAGAGAATAAAGGCATGAGGGGAAGTATTTCACCTGAATTTAATCAAGAAATGATACCGGCATACCTCACTTTCTCCTGCTTTGCTTCATTGTGTTTCACAGATGTTGCATTTTTAACAAATTGAAGGTAAGCCCCTCCACCAGCATAGAGATTATGACTCACTTCATTGTGATACTTACTTTATTGCAGTAAATAAGTATGACAATAGATGGTACATTTGGATCTAGAATCAAACCCCCAATATCTCTGAGGAATGCCTGTATTTGTAAGGCAGCTCTTCATAGTTCTTCATATCTCTTCAGCTGTTTATATAATGCATAATTATCAGTGGCTGTGTCTCTGCAGTTGCCACATTTGAGGATCAAGCTAATGGAATATGTATAATGCTAGTAAAATTTGAGAAATCCCAATAAATATTTCATTTTAGTCAAAGTCATGAAAACCAAGTTTTTCATTATTATCAGGTCAGAAAACATAGAGCTTTTCAATTTTTAATTCTGTTTTTCTGATGCTTTAACTATGGTTAGTTATTTCTAACTAGGAATACAATTAGAGACCAACTGCTCTCATCCTCTGCCAGCCGCCTACAACATAACACTAAAGACCGCTGGGTAGTCAAGCAGTTTCTACTTGAGTGCCTAATATTTAACTCACTAACTTCAGGATAGTTGTTTGAGTTATAATTATTACAAGGTTTATGTTCAAATTAAACAATTTTCTACTGGGTAGTTTCTGCAGATAAGGCCATGCAGACTAAATATGACCTCTTCCTCACGACATTTCATTGCATTTTTAAAGATAGCAATAGTTTTTGTGACTGCTCTGAGTAAGCTCTACTCCAGGCTAAAAATTTTAAGTGACCCCTGATCCTATGTGGAAATAGAAAATATTTACATGACAAAATTTAACAGGTGCCCCAAGACCTGCTTTCAATTTTCCCCCTCTTAAATATTACTTTTGGGTTAAGGTATTAATTTGCCTAATTAGAAATGAACTCATATTACCAAGGGAGGTAAACTATACTAACACTTGTTCTTTTGTGGGTGACTGAATAACATTAACTAAGGCCAGCTCTGCTCTAGATTAATTCATAGCTTCAGTGGGAAACTTTTCCTTCCTTCCTCCCTCCCTTCCTTCCTTCCATCCACCCATCCACCCATCCATCCATCACTTCACACAATATTTATTTGGTGCTGGCTACTGTGACCAGCACTAAAACGGCAGTAAGGATTTCATAGTAAACAAGAGAGACAGTGTCTTTCCCTGGTAGAACTTACATTTATGTAATATAATGACAAAATAACTAGAGAGTCCTACAGAAGGATCAGCTCATCATTACGACAGAGCAGAAGGAACAAGAGAGGGAAAGAGCTTAAATGTGAGTTCTGTGAAGAATGGAAGATCCTTAGTATAGGTAGGACGGTCTCTGTCAGAACTTAGTCCGATAGCATTTATTGGATGTCTACTGTATGCAGGATTCCTGATCAGGCAGTGATGTAGGATAGACCAGGGTATTGGCGTAATGCCCTGAAAAAAACTAAGACAACAATGTTACCTCACTGTTATAGACTTTAGATTTTGCAAACATTCTCCACATAACAATAATTATACATAAATAGACCCTACTTAGTGTGCAGAAAATATTTCTACATATCTCATTAAATAAGTCATTAAAGCCATCATCTCATTTGATTTTCTTAGCAACTGTGTGATGTAGCGAGTGAGAGTATTATTAGTATCATTCACTAGATGAGGGAAATAGAATTCTGAAAGAAGTTAAGCAACATTGTCCAGACGCACTATGAGATGTCCGAGGTACTAAGTCAGGCCTTCTAAGTCATTACTGTGTGTGTGTATTTAATATTCATCAACATCTATTTAAGTCAAATGAGGCTAATTCTTGTCTCAGGAACCAATTCACTATTAATAAGCCCCTCTACCAAAAGATGAACTGGGAATATTAAGAAAATAGAAATTTGTTGAGCACTGTTTGACTTTTAATAGAAATTCTCCTTTGAAAGTGCATGCTGTTGCTCATGAGAAAACATGGAACGCACTTGCACTGTTTTATGATCTGAGAGTTTAATAAACAAGTGTTTACCTGTAGTTAGATACATCTAATCATAAGTAGGACGGAATCATGTTATCTCCGATGTTTTTAACTTCAGCCTTCCTAATGGGGCACCAATGCTTTTGAATGACATTTATCTTGAGCAATTATAAGTCTCAAATGTCAGGGGTTTTACTCAGAAAATGAAAATATGCAAGTAAATATGTGATGCCTAAAGCACTTTTTCTTTGGCTTACTTCCACCAAAGTATTCAGTGTCTGCTGATGATCGTATCTCAACAGGTGCTGAGAAATCTCTGAATCTGAATTAGTCTATCATATAAATAAACGTTTGCTTTCTTCAGTTGATGGGTGTAAGTACAACTTAAATATTACAAAAACATTTAATACTTAGCTGTTGAATTTACAATTTAATAATTTCACTTTGCCCATTCTTCCAAAAATTAATTTGATAAAAGACATATACATTGGGAGAAATACCCTAGAACAAGTTTACATCAACAAACAAGTTTTTCTTTATTAAATAAAAATAATATATCTTTGCTAAAAAATAGTGAGCATGTTACCTGAAAGAGTCACCTTTGGATTCTGTTCAATAACTGAAATGCATATAGGCCTAAAGTAAAGAGGATAACAATAGAGTGGGAAAAATGCATCTGGAAGAAGCATCCCAGCTGTCACTGAAAGATAGTCCTCAATTTAGCATTTGTTGAGCAACTACTAAGTGCCAAGCACTATGCTTGAAGTTTGGAATACAAAGTTCTGGCATCTAATTGGTTCCCAAGCATATAAAACAAATCATACTGTGATAACAGAACAAACTATTATCATGAATCAAACAAATTCAATTTGGCAAGTTTGAGACTTCATAAAAGTGGTGGTATTTGAACCAGCATGTGAAAGACAAAATGAGACACAAAATTCTTGACAGAATAAATAATGGCAACAACGACTCAGAGATGGGGGGACACAAGGCGTATTTACAGACCAGTCTGTCATCTCATGCAGTTAGAAAAGGGGGAAATGGGGACTCAGATGGCAGAAGGGGAGTCAGGTCAGGGCTAAATTGCATGGGTTCTTAAATGATAGACATGTATGTAGTATGTATGTAGTTCCTTCAGTGTATTTCACATTGTTTTACAAAAGAAATACAGTCATACCTTGGTACCCTTTGCCTTCAGAACTTGTCAAACCCTGTATTCATCACATTTTGATGAGGAAAAAATATTTCATCACTGAGCTCTTGCTCAGGACTCATTGCACTTGCCGGAACTTGTATGAGTTATGACGCCACCCCAAAAGGGAAAATGCTTCATCACTCAGTACTTGTCAGTTTCGGTACTCATCAGAAGTTCTGGAATGTATCAATGATGAGAACTGAGGCACCACTTTAAAACCATTTAGCCCTGGTCAGCGTGGCTCAGTGGTTGGGCAAAATGTCACAGGTTTGATGCTCAGTCAGGACACAAGGGCACACGCCCAGGTTTCCTGTTCAGTCCCCAGTCAGGCTACATATGAAAAGCAACCAATTCATGTTTCTCTCTCACATTGATGTTTCTCTCCTTCTCTTTCTCCCTCCTTCCCCCCACTCAAAAAAAAAAAAAAAGGCATTTCCTTAGGTGAAGATTAAAAACAAAATCATTCCATAACAAATAAGCAAGGTTTACAACTCATCCATCTTAGAGAGAAAACATACTGAATACAGTTAAAGAAGGGTTCTCATTTTTTGAGAAGTTTCGAAGTGGAAAAAAATTCAAAGGTTTTCTGACCTGTTGGTGGGAATGGTGATGGTGGTGTATGGTTAGCAGCTGTGGAGACAGAGGTAAGCGGGGCCAACCTCAGTTATAATCTCAGAGCTATATACATAAGCATAAGTATTTAGCAAATAAATCCTAACTATATACCAACTTATGGAAAAACATTCTGACTTTCCTCCAGGCCCCAGAAGCACACAAGGAACACTTTTTATGGGGCAAGATGCTCCACACTCCTGGAGTGGTATTCATCTTTCAAATTTCACAATGTCCTCATTTTCAAAAGGGTTAATAATGGCAACTACCTCATAAGCTGTTCAGAGGACTAAAGAAGATAATGTGGGCAGGCAACGTGGTAAGTGCTCAATCAATGTCATGTCACGAATATCACTGTTATTATTCATTCGTTTCCTTAGGCCTGTTTTGTACTTTTATGCATATTTGAAGCTACACTGAATTTATATTGTGTTTTTGTTTTATTGCTACATAGCCCTATAATATTTGCAGTTGGTATCATGCTTTATGTTTGTACATACTTAAGTAATATTGAAGAAAACTAAATGAACACCAAACCTTTAATATTGTTTCTACTAAAAAGAGCCTATGTTTCCCACTTGACCATATAAACTCTAGGAAAGTAACGATGCATTTTCGTCCTCTCCGTCCCTGGTGCACTGCAGCGCCCCTAGTACCCAGTGCATGTTTGTGGAAAGAGGAATAATGGTAAGGACGATTAAAACTAAAAATGCATGTCAAAATATTTAAATACATATTTTAGTAATTTATTTTTCATTGTATTTTTCCCATTACCATTTATCCCCCTTGTAACCTCTTCCACTTCTGCCCACAAGCCTTCCCCTGTGATCACCACACTGTTGTCCACATCCATGAGTCCTTTTTCTTTTTGAAAAGAAAGGACTCCACCCCTCAACCCCTCCGCTTTTGAGCCTGCTCTCTAAGTCTGTCTCACTTTTGCTTGGTAGTTTGTTCATTAGATTCCACATAGGATATCAAATCATATGGTATTTGTCTTTCTCTGACTGGCTTATATTTAATTTAAAATTCCCCCCCAAAGTAAATGTCTAGACTAAGATGATTTCACTGGAAAATTTGACCAAATACTTAAAGAATTAACACCAATTCTATACAACCTCTTCCAGAAAATAGAAGAGAAGAAATACATTTCAATTTGTTTTATTTGGCCAGCATTACCCTGATAACAAAGCTAGGCAAAGATAGTACAAAAAATAAAATAGCGGACCAATATCCTTCATGAATTTAGACATAAAAATCAGTAATAAAATATCAACAAATGTAATTTGCTATATGCAGTATATAAAATCAACTATAGACTATAACCAAGTAGAGTTCATTACAGGGATCCATGGCAGGTTTAATAATTTTTAAAAATCAATCAATGTCATCTGTCACATTAACAGAAGAACCACATGATAATATAAGTTGTTACAAAAAAGCATTTGACAAAATACTCAGTCATGATCATACCTCTAAGTAAAATAGCAAAAGGGAAAGTTATTTTCAACTCGATAAAGAACACATACAAAAACTACAGCTAGCATTATACTCAGTGACGAAAGACTGAATGCTTTCCCACCCAAGACTGGGAGCAAGACGAGGATGTCTGTCTCACATTTCTTATTCAATACAGTGCTAAATGTTCTAGCTAGTATAAAAAGTTAAGAAACAGAAGTAAAAGGCACATAGATCAGAAATGAAGAAATAAGACTGTTCCTATTAGCGCAGGAGATGATAGTCTACACAGAAGATCCCAAATAACCTACAAAACAAACAAACAAATCTAGAACTAAGAAACACATTCAACAAAGTCACAGCATACAAAATAAATATATACAAATTAATTGCATTTCTATATACAAGAATGAACACATGGGCCCCTGAAATTAAAAACATCACACCATTGACAATCATTACACAGCAATTGAGCTTTTGGGCATTTATCCAAGACAAAGGAAGACTCAGGTTCACACAAAACCTGTATACAAGTGTATATCATCACGGCACATGTATAAAGGACCCACGGACAAAGACAAGGTGGGGGAAGGATTGAATGTGGGAGGTGTGGATGGGTAGGGCGGGGGAGTTTAATGGGGAGGGGGGAAATAGGGACAACTATAACTGAACAACAATAAAAAGAAAAACATTTAAAAAGAAGAAAAAATGTATATAGCAGCTTCGTTCATAATGACCCCAAATGGAAACGATCCAGGTGGCCTTCAGTGGATGCACTATGCAAAATAAGGACTTCCTGTGTTTTTTCTTATGAAAGCAGGAAATCTACCTAATTTGAAATAGTAAATACCTCAGCTCTTCTAATTTGAGTGCAGAAAATGTGGTCACTTCTGCACACATTGCCTGCTCACATAATATCTCACACACACTAGGGGTTCAATGAACGGGAAGACGTGAAGGTGTGAACAGACTCCACATAGGCTGGAGGAGGGGGACGAGCGCTCTCGGTGGTGTTTCAGTCACAACGGTGAATCTATTGAAATGAGCTAACATGCGTAAAGCACTTAGCAGGGTACTTTTCACCTAGTAAGCATTGAGTATGTGGTGGTTATTGCTTATAAAAGTTTCTCTGATTTTTTTTAAGATTTTATTTATTTATTTTTAGAGAGAGAAGAAGAGAGGGAGAAAGAGCAATGTACGGTTGCCTCTCACATGGCCCTCACTGGGGACCTGGCCTGCAACCCAGGCATGTGCCCCGACTAGTTTCTCTGATTTTTGAAGTGATTATTCTCACTTTGTTCCTCACTGCCTTTGAACACGTGATGCTCTTTCCATGCTCATTTTGTTAGAGCATTTTGAAATATAAGAAACTCATCTATAATTCAACCTTTTCCTATATTTTCAACACTGAACAATTTCCATGACATAGACATCTACTGGCAATGTTCCAGACCAGCTGACTGATGACAAAAATTATGGCACTAAAGGGATTTTGAAAAACTTTCAGATAATTGATGCTTCTCAGGGGGGATGGAAAAAGAAAATAACTAATATTTTAAACTCTGGAAAGTAGAAACCGGGTTGAACTGTACTAGTCATGTAATAAATAAAATATGAAAATGACTTAGTGATGAATGAAACTGCTGTAATGTTCTCACAATTTAAAGCTTCATTGGCCTCCTCTGTATAACTAGGATAAGCTTAGATGTACATGATATAAAAAAAAAGGGATCTAGTTTGGGGTGGTGATATCTTATATGTATTATATAATGAAAGATGAGTTCCTTCCATAATGCTTTCAAAAAAATTGAAGAGTAGAAAATAGTACAGAAGATGACAGGGGGAATACACTCTCAAATGTCACTTAAATAAATGGCACAGCAAACAATCCTTGAATTTCATTCATGGAAATAATAATCAAGTGACTTCACATTAGGATTAAATTTTCTGATTTTATCTTACTTTAAGGATCATACTACAAACCTACACACAATACTGCTTTATAAATCAGTTTATTCTCAGCCGAAATAAATAATGAACACTAAGGATTTCACTGTGTTTGAAATAAATTATTGCATCTCAAAACAAGGACACGTTTTATATATTATTTAAATTCTCATGTTACCAACCTTGGCTTTAATCACAAGTTTTACCAACTGACAATTGAATATTCATATTAGGAAAAGTGCAAATACCTCTTGTATCCTTCCAATTTGAAATAATTGTTCTCTTTTATAAATTCTTGTAACATTCATCTCTGTCCTTCTAGTGGCATTTACATTATTTATACCTTGAATTATGATGATTAATGCTCAGATATTATCTCTCCCTGAACTTTGTGCTCCTTAATATTCTTTAATACATGGCTTTATATCTCTCTCAGAGTCAAACTCAAACCACTACCAGTAATTAGAGGTTCAATAGAGACTGAACAAAGGAAAATTATTTTCTTGGTGTTTTTTTCCCTAAAAGTGCTATAATTATAATTTATCAGAGAACTAATGCTCCCAAGATTTCAGCCAAGCCTTCCATTTGAGCAATGAACAAAATTCTCCAGCTAACAAAAAATCACAATAAAAATTTCTGATATAGAAATGTCATAGAACTCATTACAGCAACAACATCAACAAAACTCAAGCAATCCAATTAAAACAATGGGCAGAGGAAGTGAATAGACATCTTTCCTAAAAAGACATCCAAATGGCCAGCCTGAAAAGACACCCAACGTTACTGATCGGCAGAGAAATACAAGTCAAAGCCATGATGAGATGTCACCTGGACCTGTCAGAATGGCTGTCATTGAGAGAACATGAGATAACAACTGCTGGAGAGAATGCCAGTAGTGTAAACCGGCGCAGCCACTTGGGAAACAGTGTAGAGGTTCCTGAAAAAATTAAAAATACACATACCGTGTGATCCAGCAATCCAATCCCACTTCTGGGTACATAAACAAAGGAAATGAGAACAGATTATCAGAGAGATTTGCACTCTCATCATACTGTAGCATTATTTATAGCAGCCAAGAAATGGAAACAACCTAAGGATCTGTCAACACAAAAAAGATGTCATGTATATTATTCAACTATGAGGAAAAAAGGAATCCTGCCGTTTGCTACAACATGGATGGGCCTTGAGGGCATGTATGCTAAGTGAGAAAAACCAGACCCAGAAAGACAAATACTGTACTATATCACTTGCGTGTGGAATTGAAAAAGCCAAGCAGGTGGAAACAGAATAGAAAGGTTGTTGCCAAGGGGGGGGGGGGTGGCGGAATTGGGGAGATGCTGTTAAAGGTTACAAACTTGCAACTGCGAAATGAATAAATCCTGACAATCTAGTGTACTGCACAGTGATTATGGTCAATAATCCTGCATTATTTACTTCAAAATTACTGAGACTAGATCTTCAGTGTTCTCACTACGAAAAACTAAATGATAGTTATGTGACATGATAGACGTGTTAGTTAAAACTATAGTGGTAACCATTTTGCTTGCAACATATAAATGTAGGAAATGAGCATGCTGTACAGCGTAAACTTACAATGTTACATTAATTAAATCTCAGTAAAATACATACATGCATACGGATTTATGTATACTGGGACTACATTGTGGAGGAATTTCAATGGCAGACTATAATTCTGCATATTTTCCAATGTTAGAAAATAAAATTTCTTTAAAGGAAATTATATTTTGGTATTTAATAACTTGTTTTTAATAAAATAGA
>PVJI01020076.1:0-29665 GCA_004026765.1 Micronycteris hirsuta | reverse complement strand
TCGGCTCAGGAAGGGGAATTTAGAAGTCTTTCTCCGCTTGCTGGTCACAGTCCGCGTGTCAGCCAACAATATCCTCTTACTGTCAGGTAACAATAGTGCCAGTTAACTAGCTCTTGTTTATGTTTTGACTGTTGATAAACTTAAATTATATTCATACTGTCTTGCAGAACAAACACATAGAAAAGTTTGCCTTTGATCTAAATACAGTCATTCCTTTTCTGCAGTGACATTTGAACTGTACATCAGAATAAAAAGTTTGTAACAAATCTGGAATAAAAAGTAGACAATTTAAGTCAGATAATTAAAAAGCATCTGATTAATGATAATATTGGCTTGATGATAAATTTCCTACTTCAATGGAAGTTTGAGATGGTTTATAAAAATGCTGACATTACCTCTGAGATTGATGGTACAAAAATGCCATGAATATCTCTGCAAATTCCTCAATCCTCTTACCACTCTTTTAAAAAGATTGTATTTATTTTTAGAGAGAGGGGAAGAGAGAGAGAAAGAGAGGCAGAGAAACATCAATGTGTGGTTGCCTCTCACATGCCCCCTACCTGGGACCTGGCCTGCAACGCAGGCATGTGCCTTGACTGGAAATTGAACCCGTGACCCTTCGGTTCGCAGGCCAGCACTTAATCCACTGAGCTACATGAGCTAGGGCATCACTTTGATTTTTTAAAAATACAACATTTTAATTGTTCATATAAAGCATATTTTTATGTACAATTCTTGAACCAGAATGAATTTTATTCTTTCATTACCATTAAAAAGCTTTCCCTTTCCTCAATTGTTGCAAATTCTTCCAACGGTTTTTATGAAAAGGTCAAGAAAATGATTTTTCTAGGCACCAGAATAACATATCACTTGCAGTAATCTATGTTGCAGAAGAGCTTGTTTCTGTGCAGTACATTCTGTTTAACAAGGCTCCTGCTGAGAAGCTCAGTCAAGCATTCTAGGGGCACTGGAACCTTTTCCTTCTGAAGCCTAACGCCCCATGGATAGCATGCTCCGGCCACTGTCACAGCACTCTGAAAGACTTGTGGGTTAGGGTAAAGCGGGGACAAAGCATCTCTCATTGGAGAGTGTATGTATTGAAGATCCTTGACCTTTTCTCTACCCTCTTACTTACTTCTTCCCCTCCAGTTTCCTGTCCTTCTTCACAAAGAAACACAAAAGAGACACCAGTCAGAAAATAGAGATATGCTTTCTTGGTGTCTTGATGTCCAGCCATCAGGAAGCTAAAAACAAGATGATTGTTTTTATAATCCCTAAAGCTGAACATTTTCAAATACATTGCAACAAAAGAAATTTAAAGGGCAGTTTTATATACAGCACTCTGTCTCTCCTACACTGCCCTCATATCACTAAGATGATTTAGCATCAAAATCAGTTTAGTTAATCATAAAAGATAGAGCGCTGCCACTGGCAGCTTACCAGTTTCATAACTTTCCACAGAACTTCAGGCAACATGACATTTTGATTGTATGTGTCCAAGAAGCGGTCAAGGTTGATCAGTCGGCTTTCCACAGAGGAATGTGCTCCTGATGGAGTGGCGGCTATAATCCTATGTGTATGTGTTTTTTATAGGAAACTGATACACTGAAAAATAATATCACAATTATATATTTATAAAGCATTCATTTCTACAAACTTGAGATTTAACACTGATTGCTAGAACAAGTGATTACATTTCTAAAAGAAATTTAAAAAATGCATGGATAGTATTAACCAAAAAGATTAAGAAAAACTTTCAATCCTGTTTATCTTCTTAATGAATGCAGTACAGAGCGTCATAAATGCCCTTATATCCTTGTTACACAGCATGAATCACAAGTAGAAAGAACAAAGAAATGGTACGGCTTACCTCTAACAGTGTCTGATATGTGAGTCCTTTGTCCCTTTCTCAATTATTACAGATGCCTTTCATTAAAGAGTTCTCATAATCTAATAACCCATCCAAAATATTCATAATTATGGAAGATAATACCATTGCCATTTTCACAGTCACACTATGATTTTTAGTGTGTTGAATACAGTAATTATTTATTACAAGTAACACATGAAAATATGAATAAAATATCTTTATGTACAATGTGGCACGTCATGATTTCTATCTAATATTTAATAGTACACTTGCAAATTTCCCTGCATTAACATAGTGGAAAACAATAAATACAAACATTAGGTAATAGAAGAACACTAAGAAAGTAGGAAAGTCCCTATGGATAAAAACTGTCAGCTCTGGAAACTTCCAAGTCAAGGAAAGGTCCTAACATCAGTGAGCCCACACGCCTGGGCTCTCAGGTTAGCTGCTCACGAATTCCTTGCCTAAAATTTGTTCTTCTGAGAATGTTCTTATAAAATGTACAAATGTGCCTTTTCCTGTCTCAGAGGACAGGGGACATCCAGGATTTTTTGATTCTATCAGATTATTGTATGTCATCTTGATGTCACTTTGTTGGGACAGATGATTGGTATAGATTGGTGAACCGGATCGAAGTCAGGATAAATTCTACAGGGCTTTCTCTCTTTCTACTCCTGGAGCACAGAAACTGATGATTAAGCCTGTAGGGGAAAAAACAGTTCATATTTCAAGAGGTGAAGAAGTGGAGATGTTGGGGGAGATAATGGGGGAGATAGCTGAATTTTTTCCACTCAGTAGAGTCACTTGAATCTCTCACAAGCACTTCAAACACAACATGCCTGGAAGGAAAACCACTATACTGCCTCCCAGACCTGTCCCCTCTCTCTCCACAAGTCCCATTTGCGCTGTTACCTCCATGCTTCATCCAGATGCTCATGCTAGTGTGGACGTCATCCATAGTCCTACTTTTCCTCATTTCCCACTGCCCACATTCAATCAGTCACCATCTCTGGAGAATTTTATTTGCTAGACATTTCTCTATTCCGTTCTCTCTCTTCACCTCCATCTCCACTGTCCCTGCAGATGTGGTAAAGCCCTTGTTTTTTCCCTAGAGAATATTGCACTAGTATTCTGACTTCTTTGCTTATAATCTCACTCCTTTTGAATTACTCTTCCACAGTAAACAATTGCGATGTGTCACAAGCACAAATCTCATCATATTTCTATTCTGATTAAAACTCTTAACTGTACTCTGTCCCCAGTGGGATACAATTCAAGGTATGTTGCTTGGGATGATAATGTAGCTAAGAAATTTATTGACAAAATCCATTCTTCTCCTAATAAGTTGGGAGAAGAATGAACAGGAGACTCTCTACTTCTACTTCACAGGAGAGCTAGAACTTTGGTTGACGACATTTTCTTCAGCAGGACAGAAACAACTTTCTCTGTTTGTCCAAAGAGAAGCAGGAGACAGTGGCTTCTGCGCCTCAGGTGGGGAAGGGGTAGTGGCCTGCCCTGGCAGGGGGGGGATGTGGTCTGCTGCCGCGGCAGTGCTGGGGTCTGCTGGAGTCTGGGAGGAGGACCGTAGGGCGGGCGTGGGGGTTGCCCATGGTGCTGGGGTAGAGGCCTGCGTCCTGCTCTTCCATGGCATGGTTGGCAGAGGCAGGGTCTTTGGTAGGGATGGTTGCACTGTTGCCTCGCATAGGCAAAGCTGGCCACTGGCTGCCATGGCTTGGGGGGCTGTTTGAAGGGCAGAGAGTGACCATAGGCTCTCCGTCAAGACTTTGTCTGTGGGAAGAATGTAGAACAGAGCATTTCTGATGTTCTGCCAGAGCATCTGCCCTTGGCGGAGGGTCCAGCGCACGCCAGAGTGTGGTGTGGCTCTAGAAGGAGCACAGTGATTATAAGGATGACTGTGGAACAGACTCTTCCTCTCTAATCTCAGACTCATTTCCTGGGTGTGCTTTACATCCAAAGTTAGAGGAACTCCCAAAATGAGTAAGTGACTTCGTGAAGGCATTAATGAAGGAGGAAAGAACCTGATTTTATTCTTCTTAGAAAAAGAAGGTATTTTACTCTCATCCTGTGAAGTCTTTATAATTTACTGTGGTAAATAGAACTTCCTATGAAATTCTGGTGCCTTTTCTGCTCCAACTTCTTTCCCCAGCCCTCTGGAATTGAACTCTGTCCTGTAGGTGAGTGCTTCCCAAGCATTCCACAGCAAAGAACCATGAAGCATGTGTTTTTTTAAAATTTCAAAAATACAATAACATGGATGGAATGTTGCAGCAATATCAGATTGCTCTAAGAATTTTTAATATTTTAAAAGATTTTATTTATTTATTTTTAAACAGAGGGGAGGGAGGGAGAGAGGGAGAGAAACATCAATGTGTGGATGCCTCTCACACGCCCCCTACTGGGGACCTGGCCTGTAACCCAGGCATGTGCCCTGACTGGGAATCAAACCAGTGACCTTTCATTTCGTAGGCTGGTGCTCAATCTACTGAGCCACACCAGCCGGTTCTAACAATGTTTTAAATATTTACACTCAGTTTCTGTTAATCTCATTGCAGAAGAGTATCAATGGCTCATTGACCCAACAGCAGAAATGTGCAGTGCAGCCCCAGGCTAACCAATTATGAATTATTCCATACATCATGCAGTTTTAAAATTCTTTGCATTTGTACACATTGTTTCTCATCCCTAGAAAAACCTAGGTCACTTTTTTTTTTATTATTTTGTAAGTCTCAGACCAAATACCATCTTCTCTAAAAAATTTGCCATTAAACTTCAAAGTGCCACATCCATCTTTCCATACCACTATCTTATTATTTCCCGTATTATATTAAAGCAATATTCCTTGTGTTTATTTCCCTCCACTTTTATGAGCTCCTAGAGGACATTAACCATGTCTTGTCCGTCTCTATACTTGGCAAGGAGTAAGATCGCTGTCACTTTTTGTTCAACTGAATCACGCTCCTCCATGGGTGAGTTTCCAAGTGAAGTCAAGAGTTCGCAGTATAGATCAGCAAGGTAAACATCTGGATTTATGTGAGTAGGATGATGCTCATGATTAATATTGCATTGACTTTTTTTTTTCCAAAGATCTACCACTACTATAGGAACAAACTGGAGTTTTTATCAGAGTGTCCATAATGGCATTTTATTAGTGGCCGGGCAGGACACACAGATAGTGGACACAGCGATATTCTCCACTCCTGGACACTACCCCGATGCCTGCCATTTTTGTCAGGCCAATTATAGGCATAAACACATTTTTGTTCGTTTCAAAAAATATATAGTTGTCAGAGGGCAAATTTTTCTGCATGTTCTAAAAAGCAGCAAACACTAATTGTGTGGGCACTTAATCAATACTTCCTATGAATGCTAAATTAATCAGAAAAAAAAATCTCCTTAACAACTCTAGGAAAGCAAAAGACAATCCCATGTGAAGCATGACAGTTCATTCCAGCAGGCCTAAAATTGGCCCGAGCTGTTTTAGTGAACTAAGAAATATACCTGCTTTGCACTGATTCCTGATCAAAGCATGAAGCATGCAGAATAACAGTGTTGCTTGTAACCAGAGTTTTGAAAAATTTCAATTATTTATTGATTAACTTATTGTAATGAAATTGACCATCTGCTTGTGGTCTTAGTGAAACACCTGGAGGGCTCTGTCACACAGCTAGTTTTATAGCAAGAATTTTCCTTCAGGGCCAGCTGGGTACAAGAGAGCCCAGGTGAGACTGCATTTTGGATCACCTTCTGTGAGGTGCTCTGAGCAGACATCCACGGTTCCTGGACCCAGAGAGGAAGTACATCCTGGTACACCCCCCTGAGGGAGGGCAGTCAGACCTCTGAGCTGGCTTCTCTGGATTTCATGGCCTGAGCCAGCCTTGCCTGCGATGTGCATCTCAACTTCAATGGAGCTGTTGTCTCATAACCTTTCTGGCGATAAACTACAATTTGTAAGCATTGTCATTTTGAGTCCTGCAAGCCTTCAATAGCAATAGAATCCTGTCTAACTGCCACTGTCATTGTGTGTATAGTGGCCCAGGTAAAAGGAAACTGCAGTTAGAAGGAGCCATCACCAACAGGCGGGAAGAATGAATTGTGTCATTGCTGAGGTAGGCAAGGCAACGGGAAAAATTTTTATTGCCCCCAGGCCATGTATTACTCTGGCAAATCATTTCAGTGTTTGTTTTTAGAATGGTTTCACTAACACAGACCATTAATTTTTCATCTTATAAAAGTCTTTAAAAAGAATCTAAGCTGTAGCAGCCTAACAAAACAGATACTAATGAGCAGCTCAGTGAATGAAATCAGGAAACTTACATATTTACTGCCCCGGGGGGGGGACCCGTCATGCTGTCAGTTCTTGGTTTTTCCTTGTGCGGAGTGCTCACCTAGAAACAGAAGATATTTTTTGATCTGTAAGCTGAGAGAGTGAATAAGGATGAAAAGAAAGTTTCTTGGCTTGTTCTTTGGTTTTCAAGAAAAGTCTAATTTCCCTGCAAGAATGACATTAAAGTCACAATTTAGCTCTTGGTAAGGTCTGGAAATTGTTCACAAAGATTTATGAGCTTTTTTCAGCCATCCTCTGTTTTCACCCTAAGGGAGCAATGCTAACTAACTCCCTGGGAGTGGGGAGGGGTGTGAGTGGGAGGTGATAACAAGAGAGGCACCCTAGGGAATGAGTTATTGATTTTTGCTTGTTCTATTAGCTGGCCCTGGCTAAGAAAAACTATGTCATATATTTAAAGTGCCATTTTATCAAGAAGACATTCTAGGATCCTCTGTTTAATTTAGGGAGAGTTTTGTGAAAATGAATTTATAGGTCAACGTGAACACTTTGGTGACATACAGAATGGCACAGGGGACATTACTCAAAGTAACAGTGTTATTCCACTGCCCAGTATAAAGACAAATATTAACCTGGGAAGTTCAGAGGCATGCCTCTGGATTCGTGATCAACACATTTCACATAACCTGTGTCTTTCAGGTAGATTCAAGTTTCAGCACCAGTCACACTATATAAAACCAACGTGGATTAAAATCTCCAGCTTTGAGAATAAATGTCATCATTTCACTCTAGGTTTTATCTACTGTACAGGGAATCTGTCTTTGGGGATGTCGTTGATGTCACCTGTTGCTTGCATGGTCATGGAGGTAATAAATAGTGCCAGAAACCTATGAGGAGAACTAACTGGGTTTGTCTGGGATCTTTCCTTGGGTCCCACACTCTGAGAAACACCAGGCCCAGGGGATGGCCCGCACGGCCCCAAGCCCAGAGCAGCTCTTTGCTCACTGAAGGCGCAGCACCACCTGGAAGCTGTGGACATGAAGTACAGGAATGACATGTAAACAAAATAAACATTTTTTGAACACCTGCTGTCTTCCAGAGTCATATGAAACAAATTATATGAAAATTATTACAATTCTTAATCTCTCACCTCAAGGTCTCTCTAACTGGGAATAAAGAATGTGAAAAAGATTTAATAGCAATCTGATTCCAATAGCAATTATGATAATGATATCAATGGTAAAAGCGAATGGAACACATCTACCTAGAAAAAACAAATGGAAGAAAATACTCTAAACATCAATAGCGATTGCAACGAGGTTGTGTTTCTTGAAAATTTTTGATTTTTTTCTACTTTGTATTTTTCTATCCTCCATTATGTATAATGTGGTCAAATATTAAAATGGGAGTTTAAGCCATAAAGAGATATTCCAACCTGGTAATATATGTTGATTTGCCAGAGTAACAATAAGAGGAGAGAAACCCGTGCACAGCGGGGGGAGCTAAGGACGATTTAGTGAAGATGCACGCAGAGAGTGAGCCAAATACTGAAGGACTGAGAAGGCAGAAGCTGAATCTATGCATGGCTTTATAAATCTATTCATCTTTTTGTTGATCTTAACACTTTTGCTCATCTCTTGTTGATGAATGTTTATTTGTAAAAATAAATAAGCAAATACAAGTGTGCCTGCTAATAAAACAATGATAATGGGTAATTACCATGATGTAGGAGGGGAAGGTAGGGAGACCAGGACACCACCTCCTCCTTCAGAAGACCTTGTGGGCTTGGAGAAAGGCAGGGACAGGGGATGAATGACATTTGGGGAGTACGCCCTTAAGTGGTTCGGAACGGAACCAGGGGAGTCTGGTACGCCATGGCCGGCCTGGCAGACATGCTAAAGTGTTTGAACTTAGTCTTAGCGAATAACACACTTATCTGAGTTTTCTAAGCAGAGCACTATTATGATGAATTCAGATCTACATTTTCTTCTTCCAAATGTTTCAAAATCAAGTAATGTTTTGAAACTAAATTCAAAGATGCTATGTTTTCTTTCTCTGTGGAGTCATGTAGTCTTTAACTGATTTAAGCAGTTTTCTTCATAATGCTTATTGCCTTTAATATTACAAATGAGATAAGGTGTTTTAATGTTCTCACATATGCTGTCAGCAGAAATCACATTTCGCATGCATCATCTCACACGCATATCCTGTAGTCTGTCAGGGCGTGTTTAACGTGGCCTGATTTCTTACTGGAGCTATGCGATATCTCATGTTTGGTGTTCATTTTTTTTCTAAAAGCATGTTCTCGTTATACTCTAGTAGGCTTTCTCTTTCCTTAAAAAAAAAACCTCCTGATTTAAGTAATCAAACTTTGAACATGTACGGGCTAATCCTTTCAGAAGAGCCCTGCTGGAGAGAGAACATACTTAAGAAAGCAGTGGTTCAGAAAGGTGAGCACCATGGCCTGATCTGAGGAGGCTTTGGGGCGAGGAACTGTCCTATCGGCAATACTCATGGTTCCCTGAGGCTTCTAGACACCCACACAGTTTAGCACCCACTGGCATTTCCCTCGAGGGTGGGTGGCTGCAGGGCTGTTTCCTTGGAAACATGATTTTCTGATCTCTAAAATGACACAATTTATTTTCAGATATAAGACTAGAGTTTATAAATTGAAACACTGACCAATCCAGTGAACTCTCATGGTCACGGAAGCTCGAGTTTCATTTTGTTACCACTTAGGCACATTGATGCCCCTATGTTTCTTAGAAGCAAATAACATAAAATGTATCACTTATCAATTCTGAGTGATGGGTAGTCAGTTATTTGTTCTATCAAATTATTTTCTGCATTTTTAAAAAATTTCTAAAGATAATCTATACAAGAGGTAGGGGGAAAATTGAGCTAAATCTGTGAACTTAGATCAAACCTAATCATTTCAGATTTTATTTTAGTTATGTTTCAGGAAAGATGTCACTATTGGGCAAAAGATATTAAGTAAAAATAATTATAATGTAAGTTCCATTGAGTGTAGTGAACATTAGTTTATAAAGAAAGCGTGTTTGAATAAGTTCGAAAGGCAGTGGAAAGAGATTTGTGAGTGTTTCAGGGACCAGATTTCAGTAAAACCGTGGTAGCACAAAGAGCATTTGGAGATCGTTATGTTTTAGATTACTAACTCTAGGCTGTGGAAACCGACTCCGGGTCACCAGTTCAGTCATGTCCTCTGACCAAACATTTTCCATGGTAATCAGCGGGGTTGACCATTAAGAGGTTATTTTATTAAATGAGGTGTGAGTTCTAAGTGGAGACTGGCAGAAATAGAAGTACCAGAGAACAGATCTCATTATTTCCATGATAAATGTGCCTCCCTGGGAAGAAAGGGGAGCTTGGAGAGCCAAGGGCCTTGACTGTCCCGCCACAGCCCGTTCCACTCATCACCGCAGCTACTCTGCGAGCCGGAGGTACCAGTGCAGGGAGCATTCCCCTCAGGCCTTAAAGAGCAGTCAGACATTACATTTGTCATCAGGTAACAGAAGGTTCTTTAGAGTTTTCTCCTGCAGAAGCCTTGATTCAGGTGTCAGTTGGCTTTTCACTGGTAGAAAAGGATGGTGCTGCAGGTGGTCCTGATCCCAGCCCCCTCCTCACAAGAAGGGCCAGGGGTTCCTACACGGAGGCTTCTTCCAAGTGCAGGTTAGCACACCAACCCACAGGTGGAGAGCCCCAGGCTGCAGTGTGAGCTTAAATTCCGCAGGAGTAAGGGAAAGCGCATGAAATTGTCATGATGCTTGCCTGCAAGTCATGGGCAGGCTCTGAGAACTCTTCTTGACAAACGGGATAGTCACGCTCAGGATTCTGCTGGAGCTTACTCAGGACTAGTTCACACTTACACTTCTTTTTCCTGACCTGGTAGAATAGGCTTGGCTACTTAGTGGCGCCAGGTGAATAGCCAGGGAAACCTGTGAGTAGTTTCCAATTCTCCTATGGATGAAGTTTACTCCGCTGCCCATAGTTACCTCTGAGAGAAGAGTGTAGGAATAAAGGAAACACGTACATCAAAGAGTGGAAGAGATACATGAGTGAAGATGTGAAGGGTTTGGGCATGTCTGCAGGTTTTGAGTGCTCACACTTTTCACATCTTCTGTTGTCTCTCTCTTCTTTTATTTTTACACTGTTACAGACATCCCCCATTTTCCTCCCCTTTGCACAGCTTGTAGTTTGCTCTAGTTAGAATTTCCTAACTGAAATTTAATGCAGCCTTTCATATCTTGCTCTTAAAGTGAGAAAATATAACTTTATGTTTTACAAAAAAAAATTTGCTGCCCTGGCTGGTGTGGCTCAGTGGATTGAGTGCTGGCCTGAGAACCAAAGGGTTGCTGGTTCGATTCCCAGTCAGGGCACATGCCTGGGTTGTGGGCCAGGTCCCCAGGTAGAGGGCACACAAAAGGCAACCACACATTGATGTTTCTCTCCATCTCTCCCCGATTTCCCCCTTCTAAAAATAAATAAAATCTTAAAAAAATTTGCTACATATTTATCATGTTGTCACTCTATAATTCACACTTTACAGAACATCTGTATTCTTAGACTATTTTGCATTGATAAAATTGGAAGACCTGACTATTGTAAATGTGCTAATGTAACTTGGTATTTAAATTAGAGCCACATGGATTTTTTGGTAAAATTAATAATTACTTCTTATTTATCTGTTTTGTAATATTGATGTTTTAAATATGTGGTCTACTCAAAGGAAGAAAGTAGTCTGTGCTTTTTAATTTTAAAAGCTATGTAGAATCTCACTTATGATTGCTGTTGATACAATATAACTCAAGAAATCATATCTATATTTTGAAAAAAACTTTACATTTCAAATCAAGCAAAATTGAAACCTAAGAAAATGGAAAACAAAATGTAAATTTTATCAACAGGAAACTGTGTTTTGTCCTCATGGAGAAACTCAATTAAAATCATATGAAATTATACAAAACATGATTTACATTTCAACTGACAAATGCTGGTTCCTGTGGACTACACACAGCCATTACCAAAAATGAAACAAAGTAATAGCAATAATAAAACCCCTGTAGCACATGTAATGTGCTTTTTACCCCTACTAAGGAATGGAAAATTCCCCTAGTTACCACCCCTTCTTTAGAAGACATCTACACATTATAAAAAGCAACTTTGAAAAGCAAGATAATGCAATAATTTTACCAAAAATTACATTTTGGGGGCTTATCTTTTCTTTAGAGGAAAATTTGATATTTAATGGGAATTACTAATTGACTATTTTTACAGAAGTTATACTTTTCAGTTATGTTTTAACATGAACAAAATCCAAGTTAGATTTTGAAATAAACATTTCTCATCTAATCAACAATTTGGGAGCTTACCGGACTCATGAGAAATTGTCTTTACAGTAAGAAGCTTCACACTCTCTTTATCAGACTGAGGTCTATTTGGAACAGAAAACATTAAATTAGCGCCACAGTAATTAGCATTGCATTGTCTGTGATAGAAAGTAAGCATGATATGTACAGAATGAAGAAGATACACAAGCATATGTCTTTTATGTGTTTCTATGGCAAAACCTGTGCTTCACAGACAAATTCACATATTTTTACAGCATTTTCCACTTCTGGAATCAAGCCAATAAATTGCCATCACTCTGATACAGCAATGGTCATCTGATAAATTGAACATCAGGATGGATCATGTGAAACCCTTGTCACAGGGTCTGTATGGTAGATGCCTCCAGCTCTGAGTCATGAAAGGGAAGATATGTAAGTGTTTCTGAACTCTGGGGGCTACCACTGAGTTCTAGGGATTTCCCTTCTGACGTGGTCCTGGATTCTGCAGTACAGGGTCTGAAGTGTTTTAACCAAGTTCCCACCTGTCCTCTCTCAGATTCTAAACAGTTTCAAACTGCTGCTCCTTTCCCTGGACCTCCCAAAAGCCTTTATTTCTAATTAAGAAGGGTAGGTGATCTACAAATTTCATCTCAAAAGTTCATAGCCTGATAAACATACAAAAACACCTACATAAAGGCAGGGTACAACTTCAAGTCAACAAAGGAAACCACAGAAATGGTTTTTGACATTGCAAACCACAGAATTGTTTTCTGACAGTTTGTCTCTTTGTAGCACCTTGATTGCACCAGCTAGCTAGACTGGTAACAACTGTTTCGTTTGTTTTTAAAAAGTCAACACAGAACACACTCTACTGTCAATAAAGCCACTCGGAACTGTCTCAGGCAGCAGCCATGTTTTTCCCTAATTGTGAAAAATGCACGGAAAAACTCACGGGGAAAACTATTTTAAAATTTTAGGTATGTTTTCTATGGTATTTATCCTTGTAGTTATATTCATTCCTCTGTTTTTACATTTTATTTTTTGATTTTTCATTTTAATACTTTATTCAAGCTTAAAAACAATTCTCTTTTAGTTGTTGGAATTTCCCTGTTGAAAAGAGAGAGCTCTGACAAATAGTCAAACTCCATTTACAATACTTTCTACAGAAATTCTTTAAAAAAACAAAAAATATAAGTAGAAGATCAACACTTTTCCTATGTAAATGACACTGTCAGAGCTTCCAGGAAAAAAAAAAGCGATACGGCCTTACTTACTGGTCATTTCCATTGTCTGGTGTGCCTAAGGAGAGGAGAGAATTGTTACTAGAGTTGGAAGAAGCTTGGCTACAAAAAAACAAAAAAGAAAACAGACCTTAGACCCTGCCATTTTCTATGCAGAGATATTTCTTAATCCAGCTTTTACCTTTTTTATTCTCTCCACCCCCTGCCTTATTGATCAGTTTCTCAGATACTACTCATATGGTTACCACTTATTCCTCGGGAGTACAGCTAATACATTCATGGGGTAGTCCTAACCAGGCCAACCCCACTGAACTTAGTGGATGTTCATCCTGTAGTTTCACATCACTGTGTGAAACTACAATTTGTTATCACACATTCCACAAACACCAGAGACTGTCTCTGTTTATTTCTGTACCTCTGGAAAACATTCTCCTCAAAGTACTGAATTGCCTTTTTATATCAGAGAATTGAATTTCTGACATTTCTTTATACATTGCTCTTTCTGGGGACACAAATCACTGTACATGTGGTGAACTATGATGTCAATATTGCTTCTAATTGCATCTGAATCAGACTAATTCGGTCTCTCAAAAGTGCCCTGCAAAATGTCACCGAGGCAACTAAGGGCAACTAATGTTTTGTAGGCTTCGCCAGGCTGCTCCGCAGGGTCTGGCAGAAGCCAGCCTGGGCTTAGAGCAGGAACTCAGGTGATTCTTTCTGCATGAGAGCATGGCCTCCAGAAGCCATGGTGGTAAAACCTTGCATCAACTGTGGGCTACTAGGCAAAATACATAATCGCTTAAGGTCTCCTTTGTTTTGTTCCTGATTTTGTTGCAGTTTTATTCCATTGCTCCTCAGTTCCTGTCTCTTGGATTTCTTTCCTTCTTTAATTTAGCTCTTGTCATTGGATATAGAAAGGACTTCAAATATAATTCTCCTGCCTTTGAGTATCATTGTTTTATAAAGACCTTGATTTCCACTAATATTTTGACTACTTCTACTTCACCTTGGCTAAGACACACCAGCATGACGCTTAATCCCCAGGATTTAGTTCATGTTACCCTGTGCTGTTCACCACATAGATCGAACCTTGTCTTCCCCACCATCAGGAGGGTTTTAATGGAGTTTTAAAGTTCCTATTGTAAGTGCTCTATATGATATCACCTGTGATGCTCATAACCCTGTTCCAGCATGAGTTGGTATATTTTATATGCCTGTCTTAAAATTTTTTCCTTGGAACACTGTAATACGGGTTTATTACCAGATGCATACCAATAGACTACATGCAGTTCTTATTGGGCTAAAGCTCAGACTATAGTCAACGTTATCCAGATAAGCTCGCTTTCATACTGAATCTGATTTATGTTGTCTTCAGTGAGCAGAGTGCATTTACTAATTTTCTGAACTTAATGAAGTCTCACCAACACATTGAAGAGTGATTACTGTGGGTGTTTAATGGTGCTAATTTAATGTCAACAATGCTATAAATTCTGTTTGGCGAACAAAGTTCATGATAACCAAATAGATTTGGCTAATAGAGCAATTGCCAAACTTTGTTAAAAGTATTGTATGTCTTCAGAATAACCCTCCATAGTGGTAGAAATTTTATTTTATTTTATTTTTTTGTGGTGGTAGGTATTTTATATATTTCTTCCTGGATGATTTAATTCATTTGTAGAGTCCTCTTTAATAGCAGATGTCAACTTTTCAGATAACTTATTTGCAAATCTTCCTCTGCAAAGCAGTTTTCAATAGAGGGTATTTTTACAAATGGGTCTGGCACATTAAGTTTTTATTTCTCCTATGCACTCCACAGACTTCAACTTGAATGCTTGATTTCCCATAAAAGATAATATTCATGGTTTAGAAACTTTGAGAAACTAAATTGATTTATAAAAATGATATTTCCCCTCTGGAAACTCAGTAAGAAAATATATTTTAGACATTATTAAGAAGTTTATTCACTAACTCCCCAAGGGAGAGTCATTGATTTGTTTTCTTATTACTTTCCACCAAAGGCTAAAATGAACACTACTGTTTTTTTTCTTTCTTTCTTTTTCCTCATAACTTCCCCTACGTTGCCACGCCCCTGCACCAAGCCAGCTCTGCAGGGCATGGTTAAGGACTGGCCTCAGCAACAGCATTCATTAGTATCCTGGGGACTCACCATCCATGGGGTAAACAAAGAATAATGTCGTTATTATATCTTATAAAAAATGGATTTTTACTTTTTAATAGTATTTGAGACTTAGGTAGAGTTCTGTTAATGAAATATTTAGAATCAAAGTGAGGAGAGACAAGGTTCTATTTTACTGATAACTTAAAAATTCAACTCGGCAAGTATATAGTAGGTTCCGCTGTGTATTATACACAATGCAGGGTGAACACTACATGGTATGTGGCTGGAGAGGCTGCCTGATGTTATGGACTGAACGTTTGTGTTCCCTTAAAGTGCATATGTTGAATCTCCATGCCCAGTATACTGATATTAGGAGGTTGGGCCTTTGGAATTTGATTAGGTCATGAGGACTAAGTCTTCATGGGGTGAATGCCTTTATAAAAAAGGTCACAGAGAACTCTCTTGTTCCTTCCACTATGAGAAGACACTGTGATAAGGTGGCCACATATAATCCAGGAAGAGGACCCTCACCAGACACACAATCTGGCACCTCAGTTGGATCTCTCAGCCTCCAAAACTGTAAGAAATAAAAGTTTGTTGTTTAAGCTACCCAGTCTATGCTATTTCTGTTATAGTACCTGGAACAGACTAGGGGGAACAGGCACATAGAAAAGTAACTATAATACACCATGATGAATATCATAAAATTCTATAGCATTTCAAGCGAGAACACTCCGTTCTGCTTAAAGAGATGGTGTGTCATAAAAGGATAGGTTAAATTGGTGTTTGAGCTAGATGCTAATGGACAAACTGGGGACTGGGCATGGTATAAAAGTTAAATGGCAGGCTGGACATTCTTTCTAGGAGAGAGACTAGCGTGGACAAAAGCACAGATACATAGCACTGCATTACACAAGCAGGGCAGGGGTCTGGACCGAACGACTGATTGATGCTTAAGGTAACAGAGGGGACTGTGAGCGATGGGAACTGAAGGGCGACTCAGGTGAAGTGTCAGATAAAAACCACTTCCAAGAACAGAAAAAAGACAATAAAGATTGGAAGAAACCTGACAAAGTAGGGACCTTAGTTAATAATAATGTATCAAGCAATATTAGTTAGTTAATTGTGATAAATATATCACATTATTAATAAGAATAACAGCTATAGGGTATATAGGAATTCTTTGTAACTATCTTTGCAGTGTTTCAGTTAATTTAAATCTGTATTAAAATAAATTTGCATGAAAAGAATAAAAATATAATGCTGTTATAGAAACTAGAAGTATTTAAGAGGCAGGGAGAAGAGGAGGTAACGAGAAGACAAAGAGCGAGGATGTTTAAAAGAGAGCAGCGTCATTTTAAAGAAAAGGAGAAGAGATGTTACGGAAGATAATAAAGAATTTCAAACTAGAATCCCACTAAAATTTGCAATAATGTTCAGTCCTGAGGAGCCGATTCAATGAGCAGAACATGCTGTCATGGAAGACACTTTCATTGGCTGGAAGCCGTGCCTCCCAGGGGAGGAACTCAGTCACAGAACGTGCTTCTTGAGATTATGGGCCCCTGAACTAGATTATTAGCAAGACTTCCCTTTACCCTCTGTTCCATGGAAAACAAAAACAAAAATGAAAACAAATCTCTGCTACAAAAGAAGCATGTATTTTATGTGTCCTTTACTACCACATTTCCCCAAACACCCACAAAGCTGGAGCTATTTCATTAAGGAGTAGCGGGGTATCTGTCCCCATCTGATAACATCTGCCACGAGTAGTTACCCCTACCCCTTACATTCACCAGCATTTCATGGATTTCTCTGTCTCTTCCACACTATTTCTGTTATCAAGCAATATGGCATTTTATTTCTTTCTATAATTCCTCTCTCCCCTTAAGAGTTTAATTTAGAGTTTTGATATAGCACGTGTATTCTCCTTTCAGGAAAACAAAGTGAAACAAAGCACTGTTACCCACCTGGGTCTCTCTTCCTGCAAATTCGGTACAATCCCACCAGAGCAAAGACTGAAAGTGTTAGTACAATCAAAGCAATAACCACCGGCAAAATAATACCTAAAAAGTATTGGAGACATTGTCAGTTAGCGTGGAATTGAATTTCACAATGAATAGTTTACGAACTGAGCAAAAGCATGCATGCTTTCTTCTTTAAACATCATTTCATTTAAAATAAAGCATTTCAAGCAAAGAAAATTTATCTGATTCATGGGTTTTGCCTTAGTTGCCATTTCTGACGTATCCACTTGATGTCAGTCTTGTAGCCTTTCTGAAATAAAATTTCAAACCTTAAGGAGCTAGTTCCCTAACCTCCTGGAGACAGGAGGAGCGAGGAGATGGGAAGCAGGAGGCAGAAGACGTTCTGTAGACCTCGAGCCAGCTCTACATCACACATTATATCCTTTCCTACTTTATAGTGAAGTTGTTGGAGAAAAGAACATATATAGCCTGCACTGGGTCTGCTTTAGTTATGAAGCTGGCTTTCTAAAATACTCACAGATATCTTTCCATAATAATATCTTAGAACGAGAAAAGGCATAAAATAACATAAATGAATATAATTATATATCACAGAGCATATTTCTAAACATGAACAATGTGGTTCAAGAAAGATGTGCGTATATATATATATATAAATACATATCTGGGAGATTATGGTGTTCCCTCCTTTTATTGAGAGGAGGGCTTTACTTTTTTTTAAGCATCTGCCTTCTTTTCTAACAGTCATTTCTCAGGTTAAGACAGTAGTGATGAAAGGAAAACACTGTCCTAGCGATGTAACTAGAGACGGAGAAAGGATTGTTAGCGTTTAGTTAGGTATTCTTATCTGCTTGCTTTTGTGTTCATTGTGTTTATCAGGGAGTGAAAATAGTTATCCCATTCATTTGCAGGGTGGCTTACACTCCCATTGTTATTACATATTTGTTTCAAGTAAATTCTCCTGGGTTCATATGAGACCTTGAGGGATGCTTCCCTGAATGGAGACAGGAGTCAGCAGATCAGTAAAGGCAAAGCTGTCCTATTGAATGGAATGGCTTTACCCAAACCTAAAAACCTAAAATAAACCTTTAGAATTCCAGCTTCATATGTATTCACCTTACTCTTAATTTCCAGGGAAATTAATGAATATTCTCCATTAGTCCCAGCACACACACACGGGGCGGGGCAAAAGCAGGTTTTCAGCTGTGAGCACGTGAAACATGGTTTATTCTTGTGTCATTATTTATCAACTGCTGTCCTCTTGTCCATATGAACAACTGTAAACTGGCTTTGCCCCACCTTGTATGTTATATGACATATATCTGTTTTTGCTAAAATGGAACATTTATTAAAAGACCATTTTTAACACAAAGGCGAAGTTTTGTAAAGGTGAACAACTCATTTTTATGGAGACCTCTGTGCACTTTGGCCTATCTAAGATTAGTCTTATCAATTCACCTTGAAATTTGGTGGTCATTGCTTAGCACTAAGGTAAGAAAATAATCTCAAAGGTGTGCTCATTAAAACCAGACTCAAGAGCAGGATATTCTCAAACAAAGCGAGTGGCAGTTAGATAGGATTATAATGGGATTGCAGGTTTAGGAAAGCTTGTAAAAGTCTATCATCTAGTTCCTTATCGGTAGCATGCAAATATCCCACAGATCTGTTGTTATGAAAGTTACTCACTGGAACGAGAGGGTTTGCTCAAAGGCCGACTTGCATTGTTTGCACTCTGAGTGCCTATTATTTAAGAAAGAAAAAAATAAATTACTCTCAGGTGACAGGTGCCAATCCTCACAATGCTCCCCTCATTGAAGTAAGCCTCTGCGACCTTTAGGTAGGATGCTTCAAATATGTACATTTGATCTCACTCTGAAAGAACTCTGGTTTGCAAATCAAGACTGGTAGGGAGTTAATGTATACAATTTGATGAGTTGGGATATCATCCATGACACCATCACCACAATCAAGTAATAGGATATGTCACCTCCAGCAGTGTCCTTGTGCCCCCACCCTTTGTGGATGGGTATTTCTGAATATCAATTATAATCTAATAAAGCTTGTTTTTTAAAAAGTGATAGGGTTTTCTTGATGAGGAGTTAAAACGAGTTTCTAGTCATGCACGCAGAAGTCATACCTTGAGATGGTGAGGTGTTTCCCGGAATTGGTGTTGATACTAAGGGTGATAGACTAGTTTTAGAAGTTGAGGCATCTGGTTGTGGAGTGCTAACTGTAGGAAAAAAAATCAGAAATCCAGAGTCAGATTATAATATCAACTCTTCTTATTGCATTTCTTTGCAGATTCAAACACTTTGCATCTCTGAAGATCAGTGAAAACTGTTGAAAAATAGGATACATATAATCGTACATTAAATCCTAAGTTCATCTATTACTCCTGTAATGATGATTACATTTGGAATCACAAAACCTGGGTATCAGTATTGTGTTCTGAAGAACTGCCCAGAAAACTTGAGCCCATCTCTTATCTTAGGCTCCAGTCTGTCTCACCCACTGCCCGAGATTCTTCTGGGATGAAAATCTATGCAAAAGCATTAATTGCATTTCAGATATAATAACTTTGGGTGATAGTGGTCTTTTCCCATCCTTAAAGTGAACATAAATATACAGAACTTCATTTCTCTGCATTTCCATAGTGTTTCTTAGTGGTTGAAGAGAAAAATTGCAGTGGAGGCTATGGTTAAAAGGGTTGGGGAAAAATAAAAATAATTCTTTCATTTTCATCTTTAAAGCTCAGCAGGCACAGAAGGAAATTTATGTGTCTTATCTAGAGAAGCTGCTGCTTGGTTTCCACTACTATCCATGATCTTTTCTTCCAACAAAAATGTAAATTAAACTTATTATAATAATTTTTGTTTGTGTAAGTCAACATTTGCCATCTTTAGTCAGAAGGACTGAAACACAAAATAAATAAAAATATCTTATTAAAAATACAGAAATCTCAAAAACCTTCAAAGATACACACACACACACACACACACATATAATCAAATGTTTTAGAATATAGCATTTATTCTTGTAACTTTGGGATAAAATGAAATTTATATTTAGAAAATCTTTGAAAAATCATTCTCTTTTTCTTTTAGTGTGAAGTGATATCTTTTTGTCACAACTGTTTGCCTTGTCTCTCCACTGCATGGCAAGTTCCTGGAACGGGAAGGCCGCCGCTCCCACCGTACCCCATGTGGAGCTCTGAGCACACTGTGTGTGCAGGAAAACAGAACTGACAGCCTGGATGAAATAAAGAGGCATCTCTTATAATTACGGCTCCTTGAGGAGTGTTGAGGCCATGTATAATTGCCTCAAAGAAACTGATATTGCCTACGGACTGTCTTGGATCTCTCCCTCCGTGCCACCCACAGCCTAGCACATATTGCATGCTCATGCATTTTTGACATCTGTGGGGGAAGAATAATGTGTAGAGTCTGTACCATTCTTGCCATGCATGAGATATGTGGGAGGAAGCTAGACATATGCCCATAAGAACAAAGAAAAATGTCAGGCTAGTGCACTAGGCAGGCCAAAAAAGGAATATTAAATAAAAGAGTGGGATCTAGCCAAAGCCTTGGTACTTTTAGTTGCTTTTTTCAGTGTCAAGTGTTTTAATAAGGATGAATGACCTTTCAATTGTTTTGGTAGAGAATGAGATGGCTGATTAAATAACCAATGGCATTAATCCATCTGGAATTTTCCATGGGTTAATTTTCAAGAATCCTACGTTATCTTCTTATAGACAGGTTAAGTGGCAGCTACGGTTCTGAGTATAATCTATCTGGTTCAGATGAAACTCCAATTTTCCTATTTAACGTGTTGATAACACGGCAATTATATATGGCCGTGCCAACTATTATCAATAATGTTCTATAGGTAGGCAATAGAATTAACTTTTCTTAGAAGGAGAATTCCTTGGACCCCTGAACAAAAACTTAATTTTTTTGTTTTTCTTTAACCTCAACCTTCAGTTAGTAATTTTTGAGTCCGGTACACACACACACACACACACACACACACACACACAATTTACCTCTATTATATGTAATGCCTTCTGATGTTTTCTATTCTCTTTTATTTGATTTTTTAAATACTGGTCATGCTACACTAATGGAAGTTAACTCATGATCACATTAATGAAATTACGGGTTTTGCTGAAGTCATCAGCTGTGAGCCGAATGGGATTCATTCCGTGACTAAGGGAGTGGGAACCACAATGTGTTCAGAGCTAATGATCTCTGCAGGTTTTGTTGATGTTCTGTTATCCTGCGTTGCTACTAAAGTAGTATTGACAGAGGAGGTACAAGAGCAGTATAATGGATAGTTAGGAGCATAATTCTGAAGACTGAGTACCTGGTTTCAAATCTGACTCTTGTGCCTGTTTTCTGTGGAATCTTTGGCAAGTAACTTAACCTCTTCTTGTCTGAGTTTTCCCATCTACAAATGGTGATTATAATAATTCCATATCACAGTGTTTTGAAAGTTAAATGAGTAAAAATAATTTAAATTTCTTAGAAAAGTACTTCATACTAACATTTTTATATTATATGTTATAAAATTATATATTTTAACTTATATTTATTAATGTATTATATTATAATGTTATTACTATGTTATGATGAGGCCCCTAGAAAGTTGTACCTTTCAACCACAGTACATGTGTCTAATTTTCTTCAAAAGTTTAAATGTAAAAATACATGAAAATAGACTCTTAAGAAACCTCCACGTTTTCAGATGCTGTTTTGCTCTATTCAGGAACAAGAGAAAAGAAAGTGGGTGGTACTCTTTGATGACTTGGGTTTGCTCTTGAACTCTGATTTTTGGTGATTGGAATGATTATGCAGTTGCTGACATTTTGTGTCATGATTTAAATCCAATTTTCAAACTTCATGCCGGAACTTGCAGCTAGCTGTTTGAGGTAGAGACCCTCAGACCAAAGTTTACTGAAATGAAGAGACCTTCGGAACCAAGACTGTTATAATAATATGTATGCAGATTTATCCCATTGGTGTCTGACAGTGGTACATATTTGGCCCTTGCTGTAAACCAACTACTGGATAAATCATTTGGGAGTTTTAAAGACAGAGACCTTGTTGATGTCCCAGGGCACCTGTGTCAGCTATGAAAATGCATCTCACAGAATGGACACTATGGACAGTGTAATTGACCAGTGTTCCCCACCTCCTCTCTAGCTTCCATCCCTATGTTTGGGCTGAAGCTATGCCTCCCCCAGCCTGCTCCAAACCAATAATTGAGCCTGGCAAGAATGTGAAAGCAGGCTTCTCCTGGAAGCCAGGAACTCTTCTGAGGAGAGACTGGGACTGGAAGAGTCCCTGATGGTCTTCTGGAACCTTCTTTAGAGGAAGTCATATAATACGGTGGCTAATTGCAGATAAGAATGAGATATTGTAGAAGAAAAATCAATCTAATGTGAAAAAGAAAGTAAGACTGTATTCTATTTTTATTTCCCTTATGTGTTCTACACTTTTTATTGATATGTGTATGTTCAATGTGTCTGAGGGGCTAAATTCAATTGAATTGAATGATCATTAATTGTTTTGAATTATTTATAAATAATTAAAACTGGTCTCTAATTGCAATTTGATGGATTCCTATTTCATTTTTAAAAAGAACTTGTCAGTATTTGAAACTAAATCATTTACTTCTTCTTAAAACATGTTCTTCATGGTGGCTTCCGGTAAAGCACATTCTGTTTCTTTTTCTCCTACCTTATGGCTTAATTCTTCTTGGTCTCTTTGGCTGGTTCCTCCTTTTCTCCCTGACTCATAGTTTTGGTGGTCGCAGGACTTAGTCCTTACTCCTCATCTCTAACTACATTATTTTCTTCCTTGATCAAATTCAATTTTAAGGTTTAAATACAACACTAATGCCAATGATCCCCAAATTTATATTTCCAGCCCAGACCTATTTCCTAAACTCTAACTTCATAAGTCCAGATGCTCACTCAGAAAATAATAACAATCTAAACTCAACACGTCGAACTTGGACCTCTTCTTTATCTGCAGCCATCGCATCTTAGCTGATGGCAATCACCCCTTCCAACTGCTCAGCCCAAAGACCTCGGAATTATTCTGACTCACCTCTTTCATCCTACCCCACACATAATCATCAAGAATATCTATTGAATGCACCTTCAAATTTATCCAGAATTTGGAGATTTCATGCGTTCTACCCTTGCACAGCCTTAGTGTAAGCTACCATCATCTGGCTCTTGGAAAATTTGCAAAAGGTATCCCTGCTTCACCGGATGGTTTCTCCTCAGATCTCACAGTTATACTTATGAAACATGAGTCAGATCATGTCACCCTTCTGTTTAACCTTCAATATTTTTTCATTACATTAGTATAGAGAGAGCCAAAGTCCTTGCGATAGCCCACAAAACCCTGGGTAGTGTACCCAGGCAATTCCTTGCATGACCCCTGCCCATGTATTTGGTGCAGTTTCTTAAACATACCAGGCATCTTTTCAAGTTCTATCTCTACTTGTGTACTCTTCCCCCACCTATTGGGTTGCTTGTTTCTTGTATTTACACAGATCTTTTCAGGGATGCTTACCTGACCACTTTTCCAAGTATGCAAACTGCACCTCTCCTGCACTCATGATATCTCCTTCCCAATTGACTCTACACCTTTTCTTTCTCATAGCACATATCACCTTCTACCTTACTATGTAGTTTAGTTAATATATTTATTGATTATAGTTTTTCTGCCCTACCAAAATAAAAAGTTATTTAGGTCAAGGATCTTTATTTTGCTCACTGATGTTTCCAAATGTTAGAACGGTGTCCAGAAGTAGGGTCTACAAATCTTTGCTAAATACATCAACTTTTTGGCAGCAAAGGTGACTACTGTTGAAGACTAAGTGTATTAATGAGATGGCCTTTTCAATCTTAGCATTAGGTTTGATACATATTAAAAATTACTGCATTATTCATTTTTACATTAATTTTGCAATACCTGAAAAGAATAGATACATACTCTGGGCCCAAGAGCAGATGTTGAAGGAAATACAACAGAGTACAAGAGATTAAGGACTTCTGCACAGCCCCAAATGGATAGATGTGAAGAGATAAGGAGTAAAACTGAACAGTACATCAGGAGACTATGTCATTGTTAATTGACTCTCACTTAAAAATTAACTCTTATCAAGAAGGATTTGAGGAACTTAAGCAATGATATATATTGTAAAATGAATACAATAGAAATGGGAAATCAGAACAAAAGCAAGTTGAAGAAACAAACAAGTTCCTTTTAAGAGTTAATGTGGTTGCTGGCATTGCCAAAAGAATTGACTCTGAGCACCTTGACGCTCAGGGAAAAGAAGCATGGTCTACTCTAGGCTTTTGCTATCATAGAGGAAAATAGTTTATTATAAAATAAATGGCACGTAAGTGTTACAGACAATAAATGCTGTAAGCATGTTTGGTACCATTCTGTGCTCTGAGTAAGAATGTGCTGATGTAATCCCTGAAGTCTCTTTTGGCTTTAAGATTTTAGATTCTTGTCAGGGTTCTTTTCAATGCAGATTTTGTAATAGCTAGAATGTATTTGTACCCATGATGGCAGACCTACCTACTTAGTGGGCAAGATATCAAAGGGGAAGGTTTCTGCCTTCACATGATGAGAACTGATTTCTGGTCTCATCAGACCTTACCTTTCTTACATAGTTGTATTCTTAAAGCAATACAAAACAAAGTTTTATCTCCAATTTCTTTTATTTTACTCTGGGCCATCAATGTGACTAACCTGAAGTAATAGTGCCCTCTAACCCAGTAAAAATTGTGAATAAAGATTCATTTACTTTAAATAAGTCTAATAGAAATGTATGTTGAGGGAGAAGGATGTATTTTTCTTTTGTGAATTGAGTATGACTCAGTATTAATTTACATAAAGTTATGTAAAATATACAAAGAATGAATGAGGCACTGTGCTAATCACTTCCATATGTGCTAATTCACCTTATTCTTAAACACTTTAATCCTGTGCTTTAAGGATGAAAGACAGTGTGGCACACAAAGATGAGGTAACACAGCTGACAATAGTGGAAGAGCTAAACCATAAGCCAAGTATGACTCAAAACCCTGTTTGTTTCCTTTCCATTACGCCATGTAACCAACACATTTGAAATGAGTTATCTTACCTGTTAGTGGCATCATTATCAATGATCAATTACGTTTTTTTCTGAGCATTCTGAAAGGTTTAGAATGTTCTCACCCCTCCCCCAACACACAGATTCACAATTTGAATTGTGTGACCTGAAAACACCGAGAAGCTTTTCAACATGTAACTGCACCTGTGTGATATGCTATCGGAGAATGTGCACGTAAGCAGTCCAGATGACGGACCTAACGATATTTAAAAAGATTTGATCTTCAAGCCCTGCACACTGTGACAGACATTATTTGAAGTGTTTTACAAATATTAACTTATTCAATTATATTATTCAAATATTATTAATATTTGCATTGTACAAAGTGGAAACTGAAACCTAGAGAGTTGAACAAATTTGCCCAAGGTCACACACAAAGCAAGGAGGTGACAGAGCCAGGATTTGAATGCAGGCTCCAGCTCTGTGGAGTCAGCCACAACTCAGTGCTGCCCAAATTGCTGCATTTCTGTAGGAATAAGTTATAAATACATGCCTGGTACATTTGTTACATGAAATGTAATCTATTTCAGTTCAGGCTCTTGTCAAGAATGTATGTTTTCCTTTAAGACAAATTGAACACCTCCTTCCTTCAATAGGCCAAACTGGACCATGCGGATGCATGCAAGGAGACAGAGAGGATTATTCTTAACGTGTTGAAATAAAACATGTTGTAGAGTTCATTGGAGGAGCACACATAATAATACCATTGAAAAATATTGGCTCATAAAGTGAATGCTGGTAGGTTGAGACAGATTTTGTGGCCTCTGAGCATGGACTAGAGAGGCACAAGAGCGGTGCAGAGCATTTCAGAGACTCAGCAGATCTCAGAACCACCGGAGAAGCCATTTAGCCACACCCAGATTTATACCATTTTTTTAAGTGGACATTTATGGCAGACCCTCCCTACCACATAACTATTGATACACTTCTCATTCTATAAGTGAGTTCTTTTATTCTCAACTAATATTTCAAGCATCATAAAATTTCCAAGTTAAAAAATTATGCACTGCTAGATATTGCTTTGGTATATGCGTATTTTCAGCTTGAGTAGATCCTAACTGAATAATAGTGTTGAGATTCTGTCATTCATGCCCTGGATGGTATAGCTCAGTGGACTGAGCATGGGCTGCAAACCAAAGGGTCGCCAGTTCAATTCCCAGTCAGGGCACATGCCTGGGTTGCGGGCCTGGTCCTTAGTGCAGGCCATGTGAGAGGCAACCACACATTGATGTTTTTCTCCCTCTCTTTCTCCCTCCCTTCTCTTCTCTCTAAAAATAAATAAATAAAAACTTTTAAAAGATTCCATCATTCAAAATTAGAATACTCAGGTAAACAATCTTATGTATATAATGATTCATACTTCATGTTATATGAATTCCTGGAAATCAGTAACCAATCCCCAGGCAGCACATAAGATGTGAAACACAGTGAATGTAATAGGACAAAGTGTTGTCCTTTTCATAGGCCAGGGGTCAGGATGGGTGGTACTTTTCATATCTGTCCTGGCTTCTGATTTTCCATCAAAATTAATGTCTACAGTGCAATAGAGCTTCTAAAATACAGTGAAGGAAAGTGAAGAAAATAGGTATAATGAGATCCTTCACAAGTTGTGCTGGTAACTACCAGAATATTGTTGTAATAATTAATTTCATGTGTCAACTTGACTTGGCCAAGGGATGATCAGATACTTGGTCAAATGTTATGCTAAGTGTATCTGTGAATGTGTTTTTAGATGAGATTAACATCTGAATCAGTGACTGAGTAAAGCAAATTCCCCTCCATTGTGGGTTGCTCTCATCTAATTGGTTAAAGCCCTGAATAGAAAAATAAATTCTGACCCTCCATTCCATGAAGGAACTCTTTATGCCTGACTGCCTTGAGCTGGGTCATCAGTCTTTTCTATCTCTTGATTCAAACTGAAATACTGACTCTTCTTTATTTTTTTAAAGTATATTTTATTGATTATGCTATTACAGTTGTTCCAAATTTTTCCTCTTTGCCCTCACTGCCTGGCACCCCCTTCCCTCCAGCAATAACTGTCCCCACCCCCCGCTTAGTTCATGTCCATGGGTCATGCGTGTAAGTTCTTTGGCTTCTCCCTTTCCTATACTGTTCTTAACCTCCCCCTGTCTACTTTGTACCTACCAATTATGTTTATTTATCCCCGTACCTTTCCCCCATTCCCCCTCCTTTCTTCCTCCAGATGATAACCCTCCAGATGAACCCCATATCTATGATTCTGTCCTTGTTCTGGTTGTTTGCTTAGTTTTTTTTTTTTTTTTTTTTTTTAGATTCAGTGTTGATAGTGGTGAATTTGTTGCCATTTTAAAGTTCACGGTTTTGGTTCTGGCTGGTGTGGCTCAGTAGATTGAGCACCGGACTGTGAACCAGAGGGTTGCTGATTTGATTCCCAATCAGGGCACATGCCTGGGTTGTGGACTAGGTCCCCAGTAGGGGGCACTCAAGAGGCAATCACATATTGATGTTTCTCTCCCTCCCTTCCCCTCTCTAAAAATAAATAAATAAAATCTTTCAAGTTCATAGTTTTGATTTATTTTTCTTAAAGAAGTCCCTTTAATATTTCATGTAATAATGGCTTGGTGTTGATGAACCAATGCTTTACCTTTAGCTTTATTGTGTCTGGGAAGCATTTTATCTGCCCTTCCATTCTAAATGATAGCTTTACTGGATAGAGTAATCTAGGTTGTAGGTCCTTGCTTTTTATCACTTTGAATACTTCTTTCCAGCTCCTTCTTGCCTGAAAGGTCTCTTTTGAGAAATCAGCTGATAGTCCTATGGGAGCTCTTTTGTAGGTAACTCTCTTCTTTTCTCTTGCTGCTTTTAAGATTCTCTCCTTATCTTTAATCTTGAGTAATGTAATTATGATGTGTCTTGGTGTGTTCCTCTTTGGAACATTTGTTTGAGACTCTCTGTGCTTCCTGGACTTGTATGTCTATTACAAGAGAAGTTTTAGAGAAGTTTTAAATTCTCTAATTGTAATTTGAAAATTAGAGAAGTTTTCTTTCATTATTTTTCAAATAAGTTTTCAATTTCTTCCCCTCCCTCTTCTCCTTCTGGCAGCCCTATGATTTGGATGTTGGTACTTTTGGAGAATTCCCAGAGGCTTCTTATACTATCCTCTTTTTTATTTTTGAAAATTGTTTCTTTTTGCTGTTCTGGTTAAATGCTTATTTCTTCCTTATGTTCTAAATCATTGACTTGAATCCCGGCTTCCTCCCCTTCCCTGTTGGTTCCCTGTAGATTTTTATTTATTTCACTTAATGTAACCTTCATTCCTTCCTTTATGTTGTTGACACACTCACTGAGTTATCTGAGCATCTTGATCAACAAACCTGCTGACTTTCAGACTGGCACCATTGGCTCTTCTGGGTACCAGTACGAAGAGGTTTTGGAATGACACCATCAACTTTCCTGGGTCTCCAGGCCCCCAACTTGCCTACTGCAGATCTTGGGACTTTTTAACCTCTATAGTGCATGACCCAATTCCTTATAATAAATCTATATGTATCGATCTGTTCTTTCTTTCTTTCTTTCTTTCTTTCTTTCTTTCTTTCTTTCTTTCTTTCTCCTATCTATCATCTATCTATTTATCCTATTTGTTCTGTTTTTCTGGAGAACACTAATACAATTGTATTTTCTGGAAAATAAATGGTAAATGGTTTATTCCTTTCCTAATTCACTGAGGCACGGTATAACCATTTTTTTCAGAGCTGAGCTCTCTTATCAAAGCAATAAAAAGGTTCGTTTACAAGGAGAAGTCTGTGAAAAAATGATAATGCTAAAGAAAAGTGAATTCATCATTGCTTAAACTTGTAATGGCCACATGCCACATGATGTCTGCATATATCTCTAGGGAGTAAACAGCCTTTCATTACTTTGTAGTAGGTATTTCCATCCCCTCATGAGCTCAGTTAGAAAAATGAGTAGGCAGAATAATCTGGCAGCTAGAAGGTCATTTCTTTCATAAACTCATTCCTCATCCTTCTTAAACTGCTTTCTGCATACACAATGAATAACATAACCCCAGCTAAAGGGGAAAAAAAAAACTTTACCTCCACCAATTTAAACATAACTTTATCTGAAACTTTTCTATCATTTTATACCTACACAACTACTAGAGTCTTATAATTATTTATGACGCTGACAAGTCCACCTTGGGAACACTTAATGGAAGGCTCCATATTATTGAATGCCTCAGTTAGTGATGGTTATGATTAATCCACAGTTAGTGGAACATGCTATTCTCTATAGTTAATAGGGTATCATCCTACATGTGAAGTCTTGCCAGATCAGTTATAATGGGCAGCTGACGTTTGATATGTGCTTTAGACATCGAGCATATTACCTCATGCTTACCACTGTTAACTACCGCTGTCTACTGCGTACTATGGGATGGAATGAATGGATATGTCTTCAGATCTGTATCAATCATTTCCATACAACTACCTTTTTTATGTTTTTATATAATATTAAACATCATACCTATGTATAATTTCTTATAATTTATACTTTATAAACAGTTACCTTACTTATTTTGGATTCCCCAAAAAGATCCTATATAAAACAGCCATCAACATCTAGACCCTTACTAATAGTTTTT
>PVJI01020075.1:0-29718 GCA_004026765.1 Micronycteris hirsuta | reverse complement strand
TAAATTGGGTGGGGCAGAGCTTCTGGGGATCTCCAAGGTGGATCACACAGTGTTAGGTTGATGGAGTCTCAGATATGGCACCAGCCTACCAGCTCTGTGGAGGGAGGGTTTAGCAAAGGGACAATGGCCTCTGCTCACCTTGGTACCAGACACTTCAGTTCCTCTGTGTGTACTACTGGTGCCTTTCAAGCTGTTACCCTGGTGCTGGAGTTCAGAGGGAATGAGTCTGAGTAGGTGAGTCCATGTGTGGGTTAAGATGAACTGCTTGAGGCTCCAGAAGTTTCTTCCACCAGCTCAGTCCCCTGGCTGGATTTTGCAGCCAGAAGTTATGGGGACTTATCTTCTTGGCACTGGAATATTGGGCTGGGGGTCTGGTGTGGGTCTGGGACTCCCCACTCCCAAGATAGCCCTCCTAAATTTTTATCCATGTGGAGGTGTGACCAGCCTGTTCTGCATCTGTGCCCCTCATACCAGTCTGGATGGATGTGGTTTCTTTAATTCTGTAGCTGTCAGACTTCCATTCAACTTGATTTCGTGGTTGTCAGACTCCCATTAAGCTTGATTTCTGACATTCCTGAGTGATGGCTATTGTATATTTTAGTTGTAATTTTGATGCGATTGTGCAAAATGTGAGCCATATCTGCCTGTGCCGCCATCTTGACCAGAAGTCCCTCTAAGAATAGGAGAGGTCAACTAGAAGATTTCTTTCTTTCTTTCTCTCTTTCTTTCTGTCTGTCTGTCTGTCTTTGTGAAATTCTGCTTTGAGCCAGGTGCTGAATGCTATCCTGGAGATTACATGGTGAATTAAGAGTGGTCACTTGCTCCCAAGCAGCTCAGTCTAGTGGGAAGACAGACTCACAGTTATTCATCAAACAATGTGCTGAAAGCCCCCTAGGGGAGCCCAGGTGCCATGGGGAATGTAGTTCAGTCGGGGATGGGGGGTGTTGAGGAAAAATCTTCCTAAAGGGAGTGACATCTGAGACCTACATGACACAGGCCAGAGGAAGTGTGATGGGGCATGTTAGTGGGGACTCAGTCCTGTGGCTGAAGTGTGGGCCTGGGGAACCAGGGAGCTGGAGGAGTAGAGTCTGGTGTGCTCAGCAGGCAGAGTCACACTGGGGTCAAGGGTGTGGCTTCTGAGCCAGCAGCACTGCTGAGTCTGAGTCCCAGCTCTGCCACTTAGCATCGTGGTGACCTCAGGTTGTTTAACTTCTCTGGTCCTCAGTTTTCTCATCTGTGAAGAAGAGGTATGACAGCATCTGTGAGAGGTTGGACATGTTTTCATGTGGAAGTCATGAGGCACAGAGCCCGTCCAGGTGAGGGCCTGAGGCAGATCAGCTGCAGTTGAGCGGGAACCTCGCCATGAGGGTCCTAAGAGTTTCCATAATGATTCTGGACACAGCCTGGAAGGAGCTGGGGACACTGGAAGGCTTTAAGCAGAAGAATGATGTGACTAGCTTCATTTTAGAAAGATAAATCCAACCAAGGCACAGATGGGGGCTTGAGATGGAAAGACATCAGACATGAGGTGGGCCCTGGGGCAGCTGAGATGTTGGGGCCTGATCGGGGGTGGGGCAGGGGCTGGAGGGAGAAGCGCATGAATCGGAGGGATGTCTAAAAAGAGGGGTAGACACAGCCGGTGGTTGACTTGAGTGGAAACGAAGGGGACAGACGAGCCAGCAGGTGACAGACTCCAACTTCCTGACCAGGGAGGACGCTGCACCACTAAGGAAGGTGTAGAAATGCTTTTAGCTCTCAGCAGCAGGACTCACATCTTCTGAATTATTACATTTGCCGAGCCTTGTGTGGCGCCCGGCGTGGAGAAGGTGTTCAAGGAGTCTCTGTTGGTGTCAGGACTGGCTTCCCCACTTAGAATGTCATCGAGGTAAAATCTCGGGGAACACGTTGAGACATCAGGCTGGGACCTGGCTGAGCTTCTTTTAACTTTTCATTACATCCGAAAGATGAAGATAGGTTCCTGAAATGGAGGAATTCAAGAGAGTACAAAATAGCAATCAACCCACTTCTCCAAGAAATAGCCAGCACCTTGTGACAAAAATGGGCAATTTTCTGCAACTGGCGTCTCAGCCAGGACTCCTATTTCAGGCTGTAGAGAAGATATCGCTGCTGAAGAAACTGATCAGAAAATTGTGTCTTTGGCCATTGGGTAAAGAGGATATAGTCTGCCACTCTCCCCTTGAACTTTGACAGAGAATCCCCTAAGACACAAGAGACGCCTTTTCTTCCCCTCTCTGCACTCATTGTTCCCAGTCTGCGGTCCAACCCAGCCAAATATTTCAGCTGTCAAATTGGCACGATTTCATTGTCAAAATGGGTCTATTTTCCCTCCGGTGGAAAGCCACACACACTCATTCAATGTATGAGAGGTGAATTACAATACTTTGTCCTTGAAAAGGCCTTTTTGGGTTATAGTAGAACCTGGAAGAAAATTCCTAAACAACTCTCTTTGAAATGCGCTGTGTCTGAGAGGGATCAGATGCAGTTTTTTCCAAAAGACATTTATTCTGTGTGTCTCTTGTGTTCAGCTAGGAGCAGTCATGGGTAAATTGAGAGAGTCAGAGCCAGGGAGAATGAAATAGAGCGAGAGAGAGAGAGAGAGCGTGAATCCATTTGAATTAAAATGATGATTTGGTGTGTCCTGCCCAGGTCCCTCACTCCAAGTTCTGGGGCTCCTGACAGCTTGTTCTGAGGGCTGACTGTGTGCTAGGCACCTCCCAGGAGCTAGAGGGATGCAGAAGGAAGGGCTGCGGGATTTCTTCAAGGAGCCGCTGGAATGCTGGGAAAGGGATGAAAAGAATAAACTGTGACCTGCCGGGAGGGCCCTGGGCAGAGGAGATGACAGGTGAACCGGGACATGAGGGAGGGGCAGAGGCAGCTCACCTCCGGAGCCCCGGCCATGTGCCTGAGGTCAGTAGAAAGTTTTCTCACGCACTACTCCACTTGACTCTCCTAGCATCTCCGCCAAATGGATGTCATCACCCAGATGACAGGTGAAGAAGAGAAAGTATGATGTGTGGGAGGCAGAATACTGGCCCCCCAAATGTCCACGTCCTCATTCCTGGGGCCCGCGAATGTGTCAGGTTGCATGGCAAAGGGATGGGGGATGCAGATGCAGTTCAGGTTGCCCGAGATGGGGAGGGGAAGCTGGGTTGCCCGGGTGGGCCTGATGCCATCACGGGTCCTTATAAATGGAGGAGGGGGGAGAGGACTAGAGAGATGACAGCTTAAGAAGCACTCGGCCTGCCACGGCTGGCTTTGAAGATGGCAGAGGAGGACCCTGGGCAAGGAACGCAGGTGGCCTCCATAAGCTGGAAAAGACAAGGAAATGGATGCTCCCCTAGACCCTCACAGCTTGATTTAGCTCAGTGAGAAGCGTATGGGACTTCTGACCTCCAGAACTGTAAGATAATGAATTTGTACTACTCAAGCCACTAGATTTGCGGTAATTTATGACAGCATCGGTAGAAAACAGGGACACAATGCCACACTTTAAGCAGGATTTTAAAAATTCAATAGCATTTCTACTGATCTTTCATGCCTGGAGAACCACATAAATTAACAAAGCAGAGGCAGGCGAGTCAGACTGCTGGATTCGAGTCTGTTCCCCAGGCTTCATCCTCCAGGCCTGCTGATGGGGTCCCGGCACGCTTGTCTGGCTCTCCCACCGTCAATGGTAATGTGATTGGTGGAACCCAAGTCCTCCATTTGGTGAGCTTAGTGAGAAGACACCTGGAACGTTTGTTTGCTAAGCATGCAGGTCCCAGGGCTTCAGCTTGGACCCTTGTAATGAGAGCCTCTGGCCCAGATGCCCACATGTCAAACGAGCTCTGGAGCGTTCCGTGTGCATATGCAGGTGGAGAAATTAGATGTTCACCACACTTGTCCGTTCTCATCTGACTGCCGGTTTTGAAGGTTACATAGCAAAGATTCTAGGTCAAAAGGGCAGCTACAATGTGAGTGACAGATGCAAAATGGACTTACCCTCATGGAAACAGACTCTTGAGATGCCCACAGAGACCTAACCAGCATCACAGCAACGCCAGGCCTGACCAGTGCCTTGCTGAAGGGATTCCCCTCAATGTCCCCACAGGAAGGAAGCACTGGGGTTGTCCCTCAGGCTCCAAGGACATGCCCAAGAAACAGTAAAAGTAGCAAACTGGCAACCTCTCTGATTTTGGTCCCCAGGCTTTAGCCAATCATGGTCCAGGGTCTCTGCCTGCATTTCCTCCCACACACCTGCCACTGGATCCCTGGCATCAGGTGGGTGACTCAGCCCCGCAAGGGAACAGGTCTCGGGAGGGTCCCTGAGTAAGGACATTTGCAGGAGGGCTCGGTTCCCTGACACCTGGTGCTTTTGAAGGAGGTCAGCCCTGTGTCCACATCTTCTCTGCCAAGGTCCTGTCCTTTCGTACCTGCCTCCAGCCATGAGTTTTGTTAGTGACCGAGCTATTACCTGTGGCTACCTGCTGGCCTTTCACAAGAGCAGGGAAACATAAGCTCCTCAAGTCCTTGATTTTTAAACATTTAGAAAATGTGAGCCATTCAGAAGGTATTTCAAGTTCTGCTCCATGGAATAAGAAGATGAGTCTTGGCAAGTGAAGGAGATTCAAGTTCGTTCACAAAATTCTGTTTATTTGCTGTTGAGATGTGTACCTTTTTAAACAGCCAAGTAAAACCCCAAACCAGTAACTGCCTGAAGTCAGGTTCATGAAAAGGGAGGGAGAATCTTCCCAATCCAAAGGAGGCCATGCTTTGGGGGTAAAGGGAGGTCACAGGCTTTGCTTGAGTAATTTTACAAAGTTTATTTGGAGTGAGAGATTTAAATATATACGCAATTACTAGCTTACTGGCATTGTTAGATTATACCCACTCAGATGCTTGCCTGATTTCACGTGGGCCTGGGGACATTCTCCATCTGGGACTTTACCTGGGCAGAGGCTGTGGCTGATGCCCCCAGCGGGCCGATTGTCTCAGAGGACAGAGCTCCAGGGCCCTGTCTCAGGCTGGGGAGTGGCCAGGGCCATGATGGCTGGCTCCCCAAGTCCAGGCCACATCGGTGGGAGACAGCAGTCAGGGAAGAGAAGCAAAGTTCTCTCCCTTCCCCAATTGGCTCCAGGGATGATCAGCAGCCTGGAGGGCTGGGAAGAGGCAGATGGGGCATTTTAACACAGTGACATTTAAGGAGAATGGGATCGCAGCCCATAAGATCTTAGTGAAACAATGAGAGAAGCTCCTCATGCCAAATCTTTGGGGATGTGTGTAGCTTCTGCCTGGCTATCCAGGCCTTCACGGCTCCCTTCCACCCTTCAGGACTCTGCCCCTGCTTCCTGCACCACCCAGACTCAGGGTGCTTCCTTCGCCTGGGATGTTGGGTAGTGTTCTCTCCCCAACTAGGCAAGTCCCCAGGCCAACTCAGATGTGACTTCTTCCAGGAAACCTACTGTGTGATTGCTCTATGAAGCAGTTATGTCTTCACCTCGGAACTCCCGTAATCAATCATTACAACATCTCTCTCTCTTTCTGAGATCCAAATTTAACTGGGTGTTCACTGTCTTTATTTTCTAAATCTGACAACTCTGCCCTGGTTTCTCTGTGTATAGGTTGCACACCTCTGCCAGAATCGTGGATTCACACACTATCTCAGAGTGTCGCCTTCAGCTCTGCAGTTTGACAGACCTGGGTTCAATCCCTGGCTCTAACAATAGTAGCTGTGGACTCTGAGTATCATTGTACTTCATGTCTCGGTTACTTTCGGGGTGCTATGGGCCGGATATGTGTGTCCTCCTAAAATCTGCCTGTTAAAGCCTTCACCCCCAGGATGATGATTTTCGGAGGTAATGAGGTTTAGATGAGGTCGTGAGGGTGGGGTCCCCAGGATGGGGTTAGTGCCCTTATAAGAAGAGACCAGACAGCTGGCTCACTTTCTCTCCCCATATGAGAACACAGCAAGAGGTGGCCATCTGCAAGGCAGGCACCGGATTCTCAACAGGAGCCGAATTGGCAGGCACCTCATGCGTGGACTCTCCAGCTTTCAGAACTGAGAGAAACAACCATCTGCCGTTCAAGCTACCAAGTCAACGGTATTTTGTTGTAGCAGCCAGAGCTAACCAAGTACAGGGGAACAGTGAGAGAACTGACTCCCTAGGGTGGTTGTGAGGGTGAATGACACAAATAGGCTTGTGAAAATGTAGACTGTGAAAGGGCGCAGAGCAGAAGCCCAGTGGGTCCTCACTATGGGGCTGTAGTCTCCTCAAAGCCCAGATCGCAGCTGATCGACTCTGCTTCCACGTCACAACCCAGTGCTGCCAGTGTGCCTTGCTCTGAGTAGGCACTCAGCAACAGCGGGCTAAGTCAAAGGGCGATTATCAACTGAGAGCTGGAGGTGAGAAAAGATGCCCTCATGTGTTCTACAGTGCAGCAGGCATGCCTTGTCCACAGAGATTCCATGACTGACCCCAAAATCTTTACTCTAGCTGCGAGCTCACCTGGCCCTGGCATTCAAAGACAAAAACTCCTTGTCGCTTCCCTTCTGCTTTGTTTTTTCTTTCTGGGCAGTGCCTGTATAGTGGCCCAAGGTCATCCTTAATGATTTGGAAAAAAAGGGAGGAAAATGAATATTGCTCAATTTTCTACTCTGTTTTGAGCACTGTATGTGCCCGTTTCTGGCACATTTCTCTCTCATTTCAATCTTTAAAATGATATTATTGAAATTTTTCAGATAAAAAACTAGAGCTTCGGAAAGTTTAAGCAACTTACCCAAGGTCACACAGGGAGTGGCCGACTAACTGTGAGCTGACCCAAAGACTTGACTCTGCCTTCAGCACGGGGCGCGTGTCAGGGGCAGGAGGAGCGCTGGCCAATTGGCTGACCTGCGCTTCAGGGCAGGGGTAGACCAGGCAGAGACTGCAGCAGGACAAGGCTGGTTCCAAGAATGAGGGCCAGGACTCGCTCAAACAAACCGGCAGCAAGATTGGCAAGAAGTCGGGATCCAGCAGAAGCTGGGGAGCTGTGCTGGGTGAGGAGAGCTCAGCACCACGGACAGCTCCACCAGTGATTCCCGTGGGGTGTGGGGCAGAACTGGTGCCTCCTGATCCTGGCCAGCTCCCACCCTTCCCGGTGACTGTCCGAGGGGCTGCAACTGAAGAGATGGGTCCGGAAATCCAGGGTTTCTTGGGAGTGAACCGATCACGTGTCACCCAGGACCGTGACATCTGTAGTGAGGAGCTGACAGTGGGACTAATTGGAGCCCTGCAGGCGGGTGGACCTGGGCTCCCACACTGGTTTCCAGCCCCTCCGGGTCCCAGGCCACCCTTGGTCCAGGCAGCCACCCCACTGGAGAGCCACTGAGCCGAGATCTTGGCGTGTGGGGGGACAGGCGATCCTGGGAATGTCGAACTTTAAGGTGGATGAGTACCAAGTCTTCCACTTCCCCAAACTGAAAAGTAGTATCTGGCTACAGCTCCTTCAGCAGCACTCCTAAACCTCTGCCTCAAATGCCCACACACAGTAGGAAAAGACAGCCCGTCACAGTAGCACAGAAAACTGAGACTGACAATATGTGAGCAGAGGGTAAAATCCCCCGTCCCGCACAAGGCAGATGGAGTGTAAAAAGTAAAACCTAACTGGCTTTGCCTCGTGGAAAAGCAAACCTCCAACAGTTGCCACACTATACACGCACAAGGCATCACCCCCCCACACACACCACACACATATACCACATACGCACCCTCACCCCACGCATCACACACCCCACACCACACCCCATACCACACACACATATCACACATCACACACCACACACCCACACCACACACACATATCACACATCACACACCACACACATATACCACATACGCACCCTCACCCCACACATCACACACCCCACCTCACACCCCATACCACACACACATATCACACATCACACACACCACCCCACACATCATACACCCCACCCCACACCCCACACATCACACATACATGCCCATAGCACACATTACATACAGGGGTGGGCAAAAGTAGGTTTATAGTTGTGAGTACGCAAAACACAGAGTTAATAAAGTTACTGTCATAATCATAGCCCGTATGTGATGTTCCACACAAACAATAGTAAACCTGCTTTTGTCCACCCCTGTACACACTCATACACCCCCCCAACACCACACACATCGCACACACCACCCATAACACCAACACCTCACACATCACGCACACACAGGAAAGAGGGGGCTTCGGAAACCGCATGTAGGTCGTGGCATCACAATGACTACAGAGCAAATGCGTGCACTTTGACACCTTTAGGTAGCAGCTGGTTTGCCTCTCGGTGCCTCGCCAGACCCCCACTGGAGGCGGTGCCGCCTGCCCCTGGCTGCTCTCGTCATCTGGCTGTGCACTGGCAGGTGCGGGGAACGAGTGTGTTCGAGGTTGGGTGGGATGGTTCCTGAGGCCCAGCCTTTCCAGACCTAAACACCTGCGACTGCAGGCTATTTGGATTTTCTCACTGCCCCTCTGGGCTCTCTGAAGGAGAAGCTTGAAGGGCAGGACATTCTTGGTACGTGTGTTGACAAGGGAGAAAATTAAGACACAAGATGAGCCCTGGGAGGGCCCTCGTGGAAAAGCCAGGACACCCTGCATTCACTGTGGTGCCTGGTTAAATGCCCCTCCTGCTCCGACACCCCGAGCATGCTCGCACCCCTACACCACGTGACACGTTGTTGACCTGCGTGCCAGTCTCCTCATCAATAAGCACTTAGCACACATTAAATAAGATGGTGTGTGTAAAGCACTTATCCAGCCTCTGACACATAGCAGGTACTCAATACCACCTGCACTGGCTGAGGGGTCACTACCATTATCGCTGCTGTTGTCAGCAGCCCCAAATATCTGGCCCGTCCCAGGCTTGCCAGCCAGGTGCAGACGTGAGCAAGCCTGTGACGGCGTCTCCAAGACATTTTACCCAACCGGACAGCTGGGCAGTCTGCAGAACCACATCCCAGCACACACGGCCTCCCACTAACCTGGGGGCTACAAGTTCACACAGGTTCAAGAAAGAGAGAGAAGGAAATGCTTATTTTTGTGCCTGGAGAGAGACAGCCTTCGCAAAGTATCAGGTCCTCTCCAAAGTGCTCTTTGAAAATGAGTTTCCTATTTTAGTTTAATAACATTCCAGACTGAGCCAAATGATTAAATATTGAAACAGGACCAGCGAGCTTGAGTTTCATCCGGCTGATCAATTTAGGATGAAGCAGCAGAAGAAAATGCAAATGTCAAATTACCAAATCCGAGCCGATGCTGAGCCTTCGTAAAATGTCACAGGAGGTACCCGGTGCTCGTACATGATTTCGGCCGGAAGGTAAGATTCGGAGGGAAAGATTCAGGACACCTCCACCCCCACCTAGCTCTGCCCGGGGGGCTGGCTCCACTGCAAAGGTCATTCGTGTTGATGAAGGACGTACCTGTGTAGGATCAGTGCCGCAGCAAGCAAAGCAAGAGTGACAGACACAAGTTCACCACGGCTTCCTCCTGGGGGCCCAGTGCCAACGTCCCACAGACGTCAGACACTCAGGGCAGATGGGAAAGGAGCCCACCGGCTAGCTCAGACCCTGCACCTAACTCCTGTGCTACCTGGATGGACAGGCAGGGAGAGCCGGAGACCGCCGGCACCGCCCTCAACCGGAAACATCATTCCCCAGGAGAACCCTGAAACAGCCTGGATGTCCGTGGGGCCGGGGCCCCTGTAGGAAATCACGGCTCATCTTTCCAATGGCTTCCTTGCAAGGGGGTGGGGGAGGGATTCTTTCCATGGGTACCCTTTTGTGCTGTTTGAATTTTTTAACACATATAGTGCCTTTTTAAAAAAATTAAAAACCTAATTAAGAAATACAAATCAAAACACAAACGAGGTCAAGAACTGCTCAGTCTTATTCACCCTGCCCTGGCCCTGGCTTGCGTCTACACAACATCCTAACAACTGACATATTCAGAGAGTTGAATCCAAGTGGTTCAAGAATCATGTTATTTCCCCTGGCTGGTGTGGCTCAGTGGATTGAGCACCAGCTTGAAAACCAAAGGGTCGCTGGTTCGATTCCCATTCAAGGCACATGCCTGGGTTGTGGGCCAGATCCACGGTAGGGGGTGCTCCAGAGGCAACCACACATTGATGTTTCTCTCCCTTTCTTTCTCCCTCCCTTCCCTCTCTCTAAAAATAAATTAAATCTTTTAAATAATCCTGTTGTTCAATTTGTGAAATATGTAAGAATAGAGCCTTTTTTCCCCATTCATAATAGCTACTAGGAAGGGACCAAGTATGGTGACCCAAAGGGTCATGTCTGAGATGGTGGGACTGACTGGGGGCTCTTATGTAAAATGGCAAAGCCTGCAGCTCCAGAGGCCCCCGAGCTGATGCCCTGTTCTGGCAAGTACTTCCGGGCAGACCCTGGAGCTTCTGTCCTGGCTGCCCCACCCCCGGGATTTACCCACCCCTGCACCTTTCTGTGTGAGTCCGTCCTGCTCTGAGTCCCTCTCTGCCACTGACCAGGGTTGTCTGAACGCATGGAACAGGGCCTGAGCTCATCAAGATGTCAGGGCTGGGCACCTCGAGGTGGGTGTCAGGGTCCACGGGGTGCTTCACACACCTGGACACATGTGGGCACACATGTGTGTATACAAGCGTGACACTCTCCGTTTTCCATTCCTGGGGACTTGTGTCCACCCAGTAAAGTGGGGCTGCTCTGACCAGAAAGTAGTCCTGCTCCCCTGTCCAAGGAGAGGCCGGGATGTGCCCCAGCAGAAGAGACAGCGGCAGGATATGTTATTTTCCTGAATTCTGTGTGTTTTCGTAATACCAGCGCCTCTGTGTGTCCCGCCTTCGTTCCATCCCTCCCACCGGCACATACTCACTGCGCTCCCACTTAACCCTCTGAATGAATTCAATCGCTAACATTGCTTGAGGACTTACTCTGCCCCCTGTGTTTTGCTAAGTGCTTTCTATAGTATTTCTTTTATGGATAGAGTTTATTTTTTGTAAGGCAGTTTTAGGTTCTTAGCAAAATTGAGTTCATGAAGGTTCAGAGAGTTCACATATGCCCTTGCCCCAGATACCCCAGCCTCCCCAACAATCTACAACATCCCCCCCCCGGAAAGGCACACGGGTTACAACGGATGAACCTGCATTGACACTCAAAAGCACCCCACATCCTCCTTAGAGAAAGCAGGTGACGCTGGCCCATTTCACAGATGGGGACATTCCGGGCACAGCTGCAGCCTGGCCTTGGACTGGAGGGCCTGGGTCTTTCTGCTGCACCCATTGCCGCCACTGTCAGAGGGAGGCTGAGTCTCTGTGTTGCTATCCAGCAAGGGAGTGGCCGAGCTGGGCTCTCATCCGAGCTGCTTGACCACAAATCTGTGTCCGAGGGCAGCTGGCTGCCTTTGTGCTCCCTCCTGCACCCAGCAGACAGCTGTGCCCCACCCTCGGGCCCTGATGTCAGAGCTCAGAGGCGTCCCCCAGAGTGGCCTCTTTCCCATCCTGGATGGGGTCTCTCAACCGCAGGGGACATGCGGGGCTGGGGACTTCTCTGCCATCGGTGTTGTCATGGGTGATCAGCACTTCCGGCTTCTACCGCCTCCCCCCAAGGCTCTCCCCAGGGTTTTTGTAGATACTGCGCATTCCCTTCGCTTATTTATTCCCGAGGGCAGAAACACTCCCAGGGCAGCGGCCCCGCAGGGAGGCTCAGAGCAACCTGGGCTGGCACTGGTTCCCCGCGGAGGCTGCTCTAGATGATGCCAACCCGTGGGCTCGGCGCCCCGCCTGGACACGTGGTGACTGGCCGCACAGCCCAGGCGTCCCAGAGGCTGGCAGCAGCCCCCCCCCCCCCCGCCCCCGGGGTAGGAGGGGGATGGGGCTCTGCAAGGGCATTTCAGCCTCCGTTTCCAGGGCAGGGGATGCAAGGCAGGATTTTTTTATTGCAGGTTTCATTTCTTCCTTTCCCCAATCCTCCCCTGCCACCCGCTGCACTCTCTCCCACCCTGTCTCCCCTTCTCTGCCCAGTCCCATTAAAACCCTCACAGGGACAAACGGGGGCCTATGGGGGATCATTCCTGTCATCGGTGTAGATTGTGTAAAGGCACGGAGGTGGCTTTGACGGTGTTTGTGACAGCTTGAAACAGAAGTCTCTGGGGGCAGTGAGTGGGGGGGGCCTTGTCTCCTTTGTCATTATGTGGTCCATCTTTATAACAAAGATGGGTCATTCGTGTAATTATAGTGTTTTTTCATCATTTCAAATGTCAAAATCCACCCTTCTTTTATGACTTAGCATCATTTGCCTACTAAGAGGAAGTGCCTCTAAATGTAGGAGTTGCAGGAATGTCAACCTGTTGGTTGATGCCTGGGTGATGCAGACGTCATGTGCCAGGCACAGCAGGGACCACGGGATCAGAAGGGACTGAGGGCAAAGGGCAGGTGGGGGAGACAGGAATGAGGCCGACCAGGAGCCCCACCGCAGGGAGCTGGCTACAGGTCAGTAGCATGGTGCACATCAATAGGCAAGGTCAAGGCCCCTCTGCCTGGTGCTCTGAGCTCTGGCTCTGTGTGCCCAGCTCTGCCTTAGCACTCGGCAAGCACCATGGCCTTGTAGTTTTCTCATCTATGAAATGGGTTCGATTGTACCTTTCCTATAAATCCTATGCACAGTGAGTCCTACCTGTCACTCAGCTATTATAGGAATCCAACGAGTACCCAGAGGGAAAGGAATTGGACAAACTGCTCCAAGGCTATAAGGAATTATTATTATTGTGTTATTATTTTGACATGACAGTTATGTAAGCAGGCCATAATTGCACACAGACGGAAACTGCAGGCTTCAGAGAGAGACAAGTGTCTCTGCCGGCCCCAGCTTTGCTCCGTCACTCCATGGCCTGTGCATTTAAGCAATCTCTCTGGAACTCAGTTTCTCCCCAGTAAAATTGAACTGATTAATTTTTAACAGCACGGGGTTCATACTGCATATTTTAAAATCAATTTTACTGGGGTCTACTTTACGAACAACAAATGCATCCACTTTAAGTGCAGATCTTGATGGGGTTTGACGAATGCCTATATACCCAGGTAACCGCCGCCACAATACACAGACTGTTTCCGTCCTCAGAGGGGTTCCTGCAACCCTTGCAGCCGGTGTCACTCCACTCGCCAGCCCTGGCCAACCACGGCCGTGCTTCCTGTCCCTGCAGACCCGCGTGTTTTCGTGTGGAGTTTCAGATGAAGAGACGTGTGGAGCGGCGCTCCTTGGCTGCTTTCACACAGCACGATGTTTTTGAGATTCGTCCGTGGCGCTCTGCGTCAGTAGTTCATTCCTTTCTGTTTCTGAGAGATATTCCATTGAATGACTAGATGGTAGTTTGCTTATCCATCTACCTGCCGATGGACAATTTAATGTTTCTGGTCTGGGGCTATTACAAACCCAGCTGCCAAGACCATTGTGTGAAAGCTCTGTGTGGACACAGGTCTTCCCAGGAGTGAAATGGCTGGGTCATGTAAGTATATCTTAAACTTTTTTAGGGAACTGCTGAAATGTGTCCCAAAGTGGCTGTATCATTTTACGTTTCCAACAGCAATGTATGCGAGTTCTCGTTGCTCCACATCCTTGTCAGCCCTTGACGTTTTGATAGTCTTAATTTTTTTTTCATTGTGATGTGTGTAAGCAGTCTGTTTAATGCTTTTCATTGTAACAAGTATAACGTGGCATTTCAGTGTGGCTCGGTTTGTGTTTCCCTGGTAACCAGTGCTATGCTGACCATCTTTCCATGACTTATTTGCTGTTTATTTTTTCTGGGGAAAAGTCTCTTTAAGTGTTATGCCCATTGAACAAATTGGGGGTGTGCTTTATTAGTACATGATAGATGTTCTAGAAATATAATTGCAAAACTTTTCTCTCCTACATGTTTTGCTTTTCTTATTTTCTTAAAGGTGTTTCTAGAAAAAGAGTTGTTAATTTTGACGAAGTCCTCTTCACCCATTTTTAATGGTTTGCACTTTTTTGTGTGCTCTCTTAAAGAAATGTTTGCCTTCTCCAAGGCGGTGAATATTTAATCCCCTTATATTTTGGTGGAAGTGTGTTTTGTGTTTAGTGTTTGCCTTTAAATCTGGGTCAATGTTCTATTTCAAGTTTAATCTTTGTGCATGGCCTGAGGTCAAAGTCAAAGTCCATTTTCCTTCACATGTTCATCTAGTTTTTCCTCCACACAGTGTACTGGAAAGACCATCCTTTCCCCATTGAACAGCCTTGGAAACCTTGTGAAGCTTTCACCGAGCGTATATACAGACACACGTTTCTGGAACCTCTGCTCCATTGATCGGTGTGCCCGTGCTCACGTCAATATCACGGTGTCCTGATGATCTGATTTCTGTCACCTTGAAATCAGGCCGTGCAATTTCTCTTCATTCTATTATCCAGCATTGTCTCGGCTATTCTCGGTTCCTTGCTTCTCCAAACACACCGAGATTTCTTAATGTTCAAAAATGTCATCAGTAAAGATATCTGGGACTGGAGTTCCCTTTGGGGAGAGATTTGTCATTGTGAATTTAATTTCTTTAATAGATATTGATCTGTGTTGCTGATTGCTACAAAAATGCTGCTCACATTTTGGTTGGAATTATGGTGCATCTAAAAGTTAACTTTTGGATAATCGATATCTTAACAATATGAGTCTTCTGATCCATAAATATGGTATATTTCTCCATTTATTTAGGTTAATTTCCCTCAATGATATTTTATAGTTTTCAGTGTATAAGTCATGCACATATTTTCATAAATTTATATTTTTGAGGCTAATGCCCTGTTAATAGTGTTTGCAATTTTAAAATTTCAGCTATTTGCTGCTGAATACATAGATTAGAATACTACTTTGTTGCAAGTACACAGGAATAAAATTGATTTCCATAATACTGACCTGGTATTTTGTGACTATTCTAAACTCACTTATGAGTTACACTAACAGATAATGTATGTATGGGAATTTTTATAAACTAGATTGTATCATTGGTAAGATAATTTTACTTCTTCCTTTCTGATTCTTGGGGCCTTTTCCCTCCCTGCTTTTCACACTGACTAGGAGGACCAGTGCATGTTAAATAAGTGGAAAGAGAACAGTCGTTCTTGCCTTGTTTCCAGTTTTTGAGGTAAAGCATTGACTTCTTCACCACTAAGTGTGACGTTCACTGGATTTTTAAAAAGGATATATCATCTTAAGGAAATTCCCTTCTATTCCTAGTTTACTGCAAGTTTTTTAAAAATCACAAATAGATGTTATACTTTCACAAATGATTTTTGGACATTAATTGTGATAATCATGTTGTTTCCTTGGATAAACTACTTAATCCTCATGCTCTATCTTTTCTTTATATGTCGTGGCACGTGATTCGGTAATAATTGTTGAAGACCCTTGCATCCGAAGGCTGCATGAGGTGCTGGTCTGGCACGCTCCTGCCCTCTCTCTTCCTGCTCTGGCATCGGGTCATGCTGGCCTTCACCAGCTGAGCTGGGATGTGTTTCCTTCACTTTATTTTCTAAAAAGTTTGTATAGAGTTGGAATTATTTCTTCCTGAACTGTTCAAAAAATCATTAGTCTAGACATCTGTGAAGGGAATTTCCTTTATGGAAAGATTTTAAATCATGAATTTAATTTTTTAATAGATATTGACCCATTCAGACTTTCTCTTTCCTCTTGAATCTACTTTGGTAATTTCTGCCTTTCAAGAAATGTATCCACTTAATCTAGATTGTTAATATATTGGCATAAAGTTGTTTAAATTCCTTAGTAGCTGACCCTGTCTGTATTAATGTCCAATCTTTCCTCCCGATGTTGGGAATGTGGTCTTCTCTCTTTATTTTCTGGTCAGTTTAACTAGAGGTTTATCAATCTTTAAAATTTTTAGAAAGATCATCTTGGATTTTATCGATTTTTTTTCTATTGCTACTTTGTTTTCTATTTTATGGATTTCTCTTCTTAACTTTATTATCTTCCCTAGACTTACTTTGGGTTTACTTTTATCCCCTTGATTTTTAAGGTAGAATCTTAGATTACGGATTAGAGACATTTCTTCTTTTATATTATAATTATTCAATGTTATAAATTTCCCTAATTTAGCTTTAGCTAAATCCCACAATTTTGATAGTTTTAATCTCCATCATGTTCAAAATATTTACCAACCTCCCTTGTTGTTTATTTCAATGAAACAGCTCATAGGTTGTTTAGGAAGGTGTTGGTTAATTTCCAAATATTTGACATATTTCCAATAGGAATCATAATACAATAATACTAAATGTAATAATAAATAAAATAAGTAATGATAAAAAACAGAGCATGAGAGACACGCACTAACACACACGGAATTAGAATCCCAGGGTACAAGAAGGAAATGAGGTAGAAACAATTTCTGAAGAGATGGTGTCTGCGACCAGTTCAACATTAATGGATGACATTAACCTACAGGTCCAGGAATCTACACAAGCCCCAAGCAGAATAAATACAAAGAAAAACTCACTTAAGCACATTATGGTAAAACTGATGGAAAATGAAGACAAAGAGAAAATATTAAAAGAAGCTAGAGTAAAAAGACCCATTACCTTCAAAAAAGGGAAAAAAACCATGACTGACTCCTGAGCAGTAAACAGGAAGCCAGAAGGCAATGGGATGGCATCTTTAAAGTCTTGAAAGGGAAAAAAAGAAAAACTAGCCATCTATAATTTTACAGTCAGTGCAAAATCCTTCAGACATAAAGGGGAAATAAGGATGTTTTCAGACAAAGGAACTGCTAAGAGGACTTAAGAATTCAAGAAATGCCAAGGGGCGTTCCTCAGGCCATCACGAAATGAGCTCGGTGGAAGGAATCGAGGCGGCAGAAATGAGGCTGATGACCCGTCGTTTCCCCAGGAGCTGGCTGCACCTTGGCGGTTTCGACTGGATTACAGATGCTTTTACTGTGGCTTCGTGCCTCGTATAACCCACAACGCAGCGGGGCGGCTGGCAAAACGTTTCCCGTAGAAAACGCAGTCATGGTTGTAATCATGCTGAAGAACGCCATTGCCATTTCCAGAGCCCTGCTTGGTTCAGTGTGTCTATTGACAATAATCACCACTGTGGAGGATTTACTGAAGCGTTGTCCTAGAGTTTCCAGATAACTGCGGGACATATGCCTGATCTGCGTCCATTTGTATGAAGAGCTCTCGGAGTAGTTTAAGTAAGAATAGAAAAAGTCAATGTAAATAAAAGTTGAAAATACGTATCTAGGACATCTACCTTTCCGTGTAGAGGGTATAGTGTTGTTTTGTTTTTGCTTTTAAAAAGAGATGTAAAAATCTCTTTTTAACATCTGAGGAAAACTACTGCTTTCCTAAGATGTAGAAAAAAGGTTTACATGGGGAAAGCAAAAAATGTCAGCTATTTTTAAATTTTAAACTTGAAATTCCTAACCATTACTTTTTTAAAAAATCAGAATATTTAGTTTTAAATATTCATTTACTCAATTAAAAATGCATTATATTTCTATGGTATAATTATAATCCGTACTATGCTTTTGTGTTCTATTTTCCTGCAAGATATTAGATGCATGTGTTTTTAATATTGTTTGCACATTGGTTGAATTTGAACTTTATTTTGTAATGTGTGAATGTAATACTTACTTTTTCAGGGTTTTCTGTCTTTTACCAAAAAAAGGAGATGACTCAACACCCTGATCTGAATATAAAAAAAACCAACATTGTATTTTTGAAAAGTGGTTGATTAAAAGGTATATTACTTAGCCTTCAAAATATTGAGGAATTTGAATCTGTTCTTTAATTCTGCTTTCATAATTCTGAATATTTATATTGTAGTATATGATAACCTATACAATTGATTTTTTAAATAACTATAGATCTTATATGTATAAAAATCTTGACTTAGATTTTTTAATCCCATAAAAATTAGCGAAGTAGAAAAGAGGCTTTTGTCACAGGCATTTATTTATACCTTTATAATTTTTTCTATTTAAATGTTCTATAATTGTGGAGTTTTTGTGTCCATAGTAATTAAGTCTTAATTATTCCTATGTTGTCTGTATCTCTTACTTGGTGCTTTTTAGATTCACCTCCATTTAAAAAAGATGGACTTTTTAAAAACGAAGCTATTTTTTCCTGGGTATAGAAAAATAACCTCAGGAAAGCACTGTGTAGCCGAACCACTTACATAAATTCAATGGAAAAAGAATATGTAAGATTTTCCCTTTCTATCAGCCGAGTGTAGTGACTGAGTGGAATAATTTATTGAGATTTCTAAAAGTTCTTTTTTAACTGTTAAGGATTCTTTAGTGGGAAATAAAACATAAGGTCACTGGGGCAGGGGAGAACAGGTGAAAATAATAGGAGAGGCAAATATTTATAAAAAGGGAGCTGAGTAGCTGTATGAGTTTTAAACAAAGTTAACTTTAAGGCAAAATAAAAGCATTAAGAATACGGAAGATCAACTCATAATGGTAAAAGAAAAGGTTCTCTGGGAAGAAATAACAATTCTAAATTGGCGTGTACCCGGTCATGTAGTCTCAAAATGTGTAATTAACAAAAACGGAGAGAATTAGAAACCATCCCTCAGTTCGGCACAAGGCTTCCTTTTTCTCTGTGTGTGCTACACGGCTGGAGGAAGTTCAAGTTGCAACAGCTCTGGAACACAGTTCCACCTTACTGAATTAAGCTGATGAAGAGCGAACTCTGGGCCCATGTCCCCGCCCCTGGGCTCCCCTCTGCACCCGGGCAAGGCCACGGCCAGCCAGTCCCAGAAACCTGGCTTGAAATGGGGGCACATGGACAGAGCTTCGGTGTGGCCTGATGGGAGAATGGGTCAGCTAGAACGTTCAGGTGCCTGGTAACAGCAGCTGAAATGAACGAGCAGAAGGAGGTGGGCGGATCACAAAAACGTAATGTTGAGCCACAACAAAAAGCCTTAACTGCTTATTGCAGCCTTTTCCTGGAGGATATTTCCTCACCCCACGGCCCAGGGACGCCTGGCTCCTGGTGCTGTGAGCAGAGCCTGGTCATGTGGGCGCATGCCAGAGGTTAGCAGAGTGTCCTCTGGGGATGTGACGGGCAGGCGGGGCGCCCCCTCTCTTTGGAGCATGCTGAACACAACTGTTTGGGCAGAAGCAGTTCTGGTGGAAAAGCTCTAAGTCAACTCATGGAGAAATTCCCCTTGGGAAACTCAGAGGCATCAGAAGTCGACCTTTGAGATCACCCAACGCTCCCCCCTTATCCTGCAGGTGGAGAAAGAAGGTGTGGAGAGGATCTCCGCTGAGGCCAGCAAGGGCAGCTGGGTCTGCACGTCTTCAGGTCTGTGAGCAGCAGGCATGGATGCCTGCGGTCAGCAAGGCCGCCCAGTGCTGGGACATAGCCTGCGTCTTGCAAAGCAGAGCTGTTCCTTCTGTCCTTCCTCCCAATACAAGAGCCATGTGACAGGCGTTTCTCCAGGGGAAGGCGAGGGTGTGAGCTCCTCCCCCGGCCCCAGGGCTGGGGTAGTCAACAAAGAATTCAAAAGATAGATCACCCTTGAGGGGAGGTGTTTATCAGGGGAGGACGGTGAGGGACAGAGGGGCGAGAGCAGCCTGGCAGGTAGAGAGAACAGTAGTGAACATGAACCTGGCTGCATGTCCATCTAGGCAATGAGAAGGTAGGGAGCACAGCGGAGACCCCAGCAGAATCAGGACCCCGGGGTCCCTTCACCTGTGTCACAGCTGGTAGAGAGGTTCCTGGAATGTCTTTGTTTCCCTCAGAGATGGGGATGGGGCAGGGAGTCTGGTCCATGAATGTCACTGGGCAGGGACGTCTGTGACCCAATGGCTCCTCATGGCCACACTCCCTCTGACGCTGTGGCTCTACGCACCACAGCCACGGGGCCCACCAAAGTGGTGGAGGCGCTTGACTGGGCGGGGGGAGGACGGCACTGGGGGTTGGGCAAACAAGCCGAACACCAAGCCCAGGGCCAAGACTCTGCCACCAGCCACCCACCCCCGCAAGGGAGCAAGCGGTGTACTGGGGCCCGCTGGAACTGCACATCCCCCCGGGGGCCCCGGGGCTATGCTGGCTTGGCAGAGGAAGCTCGGAGAGAGGCCACTTTGACTTCAGACGGCAGCATCCGGGAAAACACAACCGAGGAGCACCCCTGCCGGAGGTACCTGTACTTGGCATCAGGTTGGCCCTTAACCCTAAGGGGAGACTCGTTTAGTAGGTCACTCAGTGCTGGACGTGTCTGGGCAAAAGTGATGACGACCCACAAATGGAGGAGCACTTGAGGGTTTTTTCCACCGGATGGACCCCACTGGGGGAGCGCTGGCCCTCTGAAGTCGAGGGGCCCGTGGCTGTAGCGTCCAGAAGGACAGTCGGCGGAAAGCCCAGCCCTGCACAGGCTCCTGTTCTGAAGACGCCACTCATGGCTCCGGGCAGAGTCGAGTTTCTAATGAGCTTTTCTCGGTGTGTCAGGGCCGCACAGGGAAAGCTTCCAAGTGCAAGCCAGTGCTGCCGGTGACTCATCTTGCTGAAATATCTTTCGAAGCCACAGGAACTCAAAGATGAGATACACGGTTCCCCACCCCCCACCCCCTGGAGGAGACAGGAGGCTGGGGGGAGAGCCTGTGGAGGGCAGTGCCAGCTTTCTCTGCGCCGCTTCTGACACATTCTCGCCTTCGGCAGCACCCATGTGTCACCCTTCTCTGAAAGGAGGAAGGGAGACCCAGTGGGGCTTGAGGAATCTGGGACGGCACCAGCCCCAGGTGGGGCAGGGCCGTTTCCCTCCATTGCTTTGGTGACACTGTTACATGCAGGACAGAGGCTTCGGGTCACTTGAACGGAGATCACGCAGGAGCCAAGGGGAGAAGCATCGAGGTGCCCCCCCTGCTGGGGGCAAGATTGGCTCGCCTGGGCCCCGCAGTGTGTGACTCCGGATAGAGCACAACTGTCATGATTTGCTCAGACAATTGTCCGAGCTCCTTTTGGTCCCCATCCAGAAGGTCAGTGCAAGGTCGGCTGTCTACCAGCTCCTGGGAGCACTGAGGGCAGCTGGACGTTGGTCCCCACCCTGAGCTGACACTGGCAGGCCAGTGGTCCTCATGCTCAAAGTAGGGCCAGTGGGGGCTGCCTCAACAGCTCCGTGCACCGGTCACACGTGGCCCCCTCTGTGCCCTGGGGCTGCCCGGTCTTGCTCCTGCTCTTCCTCTCCCAGGGCCGCCGCCAGCAGACCCCCAGCACTTCCCCGCGTCTGAGGCTCGGCTCCTTGGCATGTCAGTTTCTGGCACATCCAGCTCCTCAGAGCTTGTCTCCTGTCCCCTCCCCCACCCAGACCTCCACACTTTGCCTTTCTTTACGCTGAGCTCTTGCCCGTCCCTTGAAGCCCAGGCGGAACGCCACCTCTTCCATGAAGCCTTTTCCTGATGCTTGGTTGAAACGAAACGTTCTTCGTGGCTCTCAGAACAGGCTCCACCTATGATGATGCAATACAACCTTTCTGCCCACGTTACAGCGGCCCGGGTACATGTCCCGTAGCTGGACCACATGCTGCTCGAGATCATAAACAGAGCCTTATGCAAATGGCATCTCTGCCTCCAAGCACGGTGCCTAGGAGATAGCAGATGCTTCATCAAGAATTAAGGCAATGCAGGTGATGATGCCTACCACCCCACCACACAGGCACGCCTCAGATCCCTCTGGAGACTGGAACATTCTATTAGGGACACATATCTGGCTCCCGCCAAAGCTACAGTGGATTTACCGATTATGGTCACGAAGAGACTGCGTTACCTACAAGCGTGGACTTAAAAATTCCTTTAAGAATTCTACCATACTGAGTGTCCTTTCAGTTTATGAAAAATTCATTTTTCCTTTCATGTTATGAACAGGCCATTTTGGATGCTGTGCCTTCGAGGGAAATAAACAGGGTCTCTTCAAAAGTCTCTGCGAACCCCAGGGGGTGAGACCTAGCTCTGCATCAGCCTCTGCCCTCGGGCTCTGGGCCTTCTGCCCCCCATGAAACAACAAACCGCCCCATGAAGATGGAAACAGGCTGCCCAGTGACTGTGCACCGAGAATGCGTCTAAGTACCTGAGAGTATCATTGGCTCCATTTTCACAGGTCTAACCGAACGCCGTCTGTCCTGAGAACTCTGGCGGTGTGGGGCAGAAATCAAACGCAACATATGTGAGGAGGCCAAACACACGTGACATTGGCATTTTCCCCGGTTTTGAAAGTGGAAAACGATTGAAAAGCAGAAAGAAAACAAGAAGCCCGCGTTTGCACTGGGCTAAGAGCGCGGCACTTCAGCCTGCCACAGACAAACGGGCCACGCGGGATGTTTGCAGCAGCTTGTCGCCCTGGCCTCCAAGTGCCAGCACTTACACCCTGGTTTGCTCTTTGCTTCTTCTCAGACTGAAGCCTGGGTGCCTGCCCAGGAGCTGGGGGAAGCACCCGCGTCAGCACCTTCTCCGGGACTGCAGGCCAGGTGCCCCGTGGAGGGGCCGGGCAGGCTCGGCAGGCAGCTCCCCAGGTGGCCCTGGACTCTCTGAAGCTGGAGACCCGCTGTGCCAAGCTTTCCTCTTGCTGTTCGAGGAGACCCGAGGGTGAACGCGGTTACCAGCCCAGGCGGAGGCCGGTGTCCTGACACAGGGCTTTGTCACCGCCGTGTGAGCCTTCAGTGGCTTTGCCTGTCAGTAGAGTGAGAGAGAGAGTGACATCTGCAGAATCCCAGGCGATGGCCCCTCATTGCTCCTGACAGGCTCCGGTTCTTCTGGAAGAGACTGGGCCCACGCACCACTCAGGGATCCGGGTGTTGAGTTTTTACTCCTAATGAGGGAGGTTCCAGCTGCTTCACTAGCCAACTTCCACACATTTAATTGAGTTGGCCACAGAGTCCGTCCAGTTCATGCCCTCGGATTGCAGGGCACGCAGGCGGGGCCAGTGCTCTAGTTCGGGAGGATTTCTCCAATCTCTAGTCTGACACAAGGCTCTGCACCCGCCTTCCTTCAGTGGAGATGCTGGGTCTGATGCCCTCCAGTCTGGGGCTGGTTCTCCTGGGGAACGTAGAGAACAGCTGAGGTGGCTTCATGAGGCAGTCCAACGCCCTCTGAAGCAAGGCAGAGATGGCGGCTTTGTGATTCACCAGCAAGCCTCCGGCAGGAAAAGGAAAAAGAGAGCCCGGGGCAGGCAGCGCCTGGGGGTGTTTCTGTCGGGCTCAGGTAATTAGACACATGGCAGATCCAAGTCATGAAATCGGGGACGTTGGAAAGACCCCGTGCAACTTCAGCTTGTCTCTAGAAAGGGCAGGAAACAGAGACGGCCAACCACAGACTCCGTTGGGTCAAGGCTGGTGGGCCTTTGCCACTGATTGCAGTCTCTCTGATTCACTCAAAGTCAACTAGCTCAATGTGCCCTGGAGCTGTCTGGGGACAGCCACACAAAGAGCCACGAGTGGGGCTTGCAAGTCATTTTATCTGAGCGGCATCCCAGGTTCATCCCTCAGCAGCAGGGGTGGCCTTGGGTAGGGACTCCACCTCTCCAAACCTCAGTTTTCTCATCAGCAAAATGAGGTGCTAGTACCCCTCTCGCAGGGCGGTGGGGAGGGTGAAGTGGAAGGATGTGGAATCTCAGAAGGGCCTGATCGAGGTTAGTTTCTGCTCTTCCCTGGCAGAGCCTGGGTGAAAACTGGGGACTGGCTCTGTGCAGGTTGGAACATGGCGTTCTTGCCCAAAGTGCTGGGGATACAGGGACAGGCCAAGTGAGATCACCAGGAGTGGTGACAGCCACTGAGCGGGAGAGCGCAGCCCCCGGGCCTCAGGGTCATGCTCTGAAATTTGGGTGCATGCATCGATCCACTCAGCTGCTGTCCAGTGAGCACTTTTCTGTGCCCACTAGCGCTGCAGCTCAGGGGATGCAACCGTGAACAAGAGAAGGGCTCCCCGACCTCCTGGAATTCACAGGTGGGGGCAGCACTTGAAGACAAAGGGCCGCCTCTTAAAGGCAAGTGTTGGTTTAAGTTATTTTTATCATAATGTTATTTAAATCGATTCAAATGTAAAGCTATGCATTTGGTACATATCTTTTATACCACTATAGCAATATAGCCAATTTACAAATAAAACATACATAAATGTATAAAACCAATAACATTTAAATGATCACAGTCAGATGTGTCAGGTGATGCTGTTTTGCTGAAGCTAAATGTCCAATTTGGGATTCAAAAGTAGAAAGATGTTGCCTCAGAGCTAGCGCTGTATTTACCTAAATTTTACTTTAATAAAATGCATGCACCGCAAAATGGGAAAAATATTTCCAAATCATATATCTGAGAAGGGGTTTGTATGCAGAATATGTAAAGAACTCTTACAACTCAACAATCAAAAGCCAAGTAACCCAATGAAAAAAACAAGCAAAGAATTTAAATAAACGTTTCTCCAAAGAAGACATACAAATGAACAACAAGCACAGAAAAAGATGCTCAACATCACTAGCCATCAGAGAAATCAACCACAGTGAGACTTTACTTCACACCCACGAGGAGGGCTGTAACCAAAAAGTCAGATAATAATAAGTGTTGACAAAAATGTGGAGGAACTGAAATCCTCGTACATAAATGGCGGCAAGTTTAAATGATGTGGCCACTGTGGAAAACAGTTGGGCTGATCCTAAAACTGTTAAAAACAGAATTATCATAAGACCCAGCATTTTACTCTGAAGCACATGACCCAGAAAATTGAAAACATACGTCCACACAAAAATTTGCATGCCATTGTTTGCGGTGTCATTATTCATAATGGCCCCAAAGTGGAAATGAAATGTACAGATGTCTATCAACTGATGAATGGATAAACAATACACATTTATTTGTACAATATATGGATTGTAAGAATACAATGGTATATTATTTGGCAATAAAAAGGAGTTAAAGTACTTAAAAACACTATGTAAAATGAAAGAATTAGTTTTAAAAAAAAGACCAAATATTGTCTGATTTATATGAAGTGTCCAGAACGGGCAGATTTATAGACAGAAAGGAAATTAACAACAGCCTAGACTCAGGGGACAGAGATGGAGCAGGAGGTGGGGGTAGCTGCCAATGAGTCTGGGGCTTCTTGACTGGGCTGGGGAGACAGGGTCCAAAAGCTCTAAAATTAGATGTGATGGTTGTACAACCCTGGATATACCAAAAAACACTGAAGTATACACTTTAAAGGGGAGAATTGTCTGGCATGCTAATCACATCTCAATAAACCTGTGACAAAGGAGAAAGAAACCTGTCCGGAGCGCCGGAAAAAACCCAGGCGTTGCATCCAACGGCATGAGGAAGGCCTGGCGCTGCGGGCTGCGGACGGACCGTGAGACCCCATCTGGACCTACGACTTCCCGTGAGCAATCCCAAAATGTCACTTCTAACGGGAGTGTCCCGTGATGACTCTAAAAGCCACCTAATGCATTGAGTAGCCTTGGGAAACAATCTAAATCTTAATTAAACGGGCGCCTTGTCTCATCATTGCTGGAATTTGGGAACAAGACATTGTACCGCCAGGGCTGCAGGCGGTGCGCATGGAGACTAGCCCCCAGACCGCAGGTGGTGACTGGTCTGCCCCCGCACCCCAGGGCCGCGAGAGTTCAGCTCTTCGCGCTTGAACACCTTCACGCACCGGCACGACGTGCCACCCACCTCTTACCTATCCGCAGAAGCTTCCATCCAGGGCACGCTGACAGCCCGGGGTGTTGGCTTGACCCCGAGGTGACTGTGAACACAGACGGTGGCCTTGAGCTTCTCGAGTAGACGGAGGGTATTTGCGGGCCGTGCTCCATGCCGTGTGCACGCGGCTGCCCTGCACAGGCTGGGCAGGCTGCCCGTGGTTCCAGCCGACAGTGAGATCAGCGACGGGAGGGGGACGGGCCTGAGCGAGGTGCTGCCCGCAGGAGGGAGCTAAAGGCCACAAGTATTTGAGGAGAGTTTAAATTAACGTTGAAATCTCACCCATCCCTCCTGCTCCCATTAACGCTCCACTAATGGACCTGGAGGCAGCCCCGGGGCCTGTTTGCTCCTCCACACGGAGACTTCCAGCCATTTTCAGGTGAAAAGAAGAAAGCCACAGACACGAAGAGCCTTTGGAAGGTGCAGCCCACGGCCAGCCGGCCCGGCAGCACAATGACCTGGAGGGCTGGCCTGCAGCCAAGGCCCTGGCCTGCCGCTTTCCACACCGTCCTTGCTTCCTGGGGGTGGAAGGCAGAGAGGCGGATTCACATTCTGGAAGCACAAGGACTGAGCAGTCACTCCCTTGCCCAGGCAACCTAACTGACGGGGCGAGGCTGTCGCATTGTCCACTTTGTGTGGCCAGAGTCCAGTCCACAGACCCCTCTTGGACCGGCGCCCGTCTGGTCTAAACACAAGGACTCTCTGCTCAGAGCAAACCTCCCTTGGACAAGGACGCAGGTGGCCAGAATGCTCTTTTGCGCATAGGCCAGAACAGCCTGTGTTTCGCTTTCAGAAGGCAGGTGCTAGGTATAGATGCTGTGGACTGGGCAGGTTGGGAGGGTTTGGAGGGGGTTTGGCAGGTGGGGGCAGAGAGCAGGGAGGAGAGTCTTCCCTCCTGGCGGGTCAGGTTTGTGTCCCAGCCCCTGGCTTGGGGCCTGGAAGGCAGTACAGCATGCTGGTGTGCCCGAGGAGGGGGCGGCCGCCAGCTTCCTGGTGTGCAGGCTCGGTCACAGAACCCGCACACAGGTGCTGGACACTTCCCGTGATGCCTGGGGAGGAGGCGTCCGGCGTGCCCACCTGCATCACGCCCTGTCGCTCACTAGCTGTATGACCCCAGGCGGGTTACCGAACCTGCTTCCATCCAGGGAATGGAGATCAAATGCCTGATAGGAAGAGCATGATGGCTGAGGACAAGCTCACCGGTCCCCCTGCCCCAGACAGGCCTGCATCGCCACCTTCCTCTGTTCACAGTCAGGTCGTCTTCTGCCTGAGGGTAGTGTAAGAAGTCCCGGTCTGTGCATTTGCATACAGTTACCTCACCGGCTCCATCCCCAGACTGAGGGCACCCAGCTTATTGTAACTGGTGAGGAAACTAAGATGCAGCAAGTTTAGGTTATTTGGGTCCTTACCCGGGCTCACTGATTCCAAGTCAGGGTCCTGTGCCCCCTGCTGCCCCCTGGTGGAAGTGGGTCTGGGGAACCACTGGTACTCCACACTCCGCCCTCCTCTGGCTGAATTTACGTGTCCCAGTGCCCTGTGCTATGTGTTTTTTTTCTCCAGAAGTGACATGGATGTACCTTCTTGTAAAAGCAGCAAAAGACCCAGAGTGCATGGTGCTGGACGTGACAGGACCTCCTGAGCCCCCAGTTGAGTGCCCCCCACGACCCAGGCTGCCTCTGGGAAGGCTTGGAATACGCATCCAGCCCCAGTGGTCCTCCAGAGCCTCTAAAGGCAGATTACTTAAAAACCAAACAATCTGGGCAATATCACTATGTACTAAGTAACACTAAGTAAGCAGGCAGAGAAAGGGTTAACAGCCCCAAGTAAAACACTCCTAGAGACCAGATCAGAGAACCTCAGGAGTAAATGGAAAAAATTACAAACGAGGAAATGTAAATGACTAACACCTTTGAAAGGCTTCAGCCCCTTTTGTAGCCAAGAAAATGCACATCAGAACAAGGAACCAAATTTCTACCCTTCAAAGTAACATTTGCTGGAAGGAAACAGAGGCCCCTGTGCTGAGGGGAGAAGAAGTTTGGGCAGCGGACAGGCCCACTGGGGCCCCCGCCGCGGAGGGGGGCTCGGCCTGGCCCGTCCACTTCTGTGAGGAATGAGCGAGAGTAGGAGAAACGGGAGGCTCGTTACCCTACCATTCACAATTCTGAAAATGTTAACTCCTCGGATCCTCGGTGACAACCCCCTCGAATGGATGCCAGGTGTCCCAGGAAGCTGGGGTGTGGGGACTGGTGTTGATAGGGGGCTCAAGAGTTGGAAAATTTCAGTTTAGGGTAAAAAGTTATAAGCCTGGCAAGTAATGTATATGTTAAAGCCTTTGTTTCAGAAACTACAGATAAGGCCCATCCTGGCTCCTGGGAAAACAGCCAACCTCCTGGGGCACCGCTAAAGATGACCACCTGGGGACAACCGGAGGCATCTGGGCATTAGAGTTCCAGGGAGAGACAGAGGACCACCCGCCCCTGGGAACAGCTAACTGCCCAGGACAGGAATGTTGCAGCGTCGCTCACCTAATCCCATGACCTTCAAAGCCCTCACTGACCTTGTTTACCCCCTGGTATAAAAACACTGGCCTGGACAAAGACAGGGAAGATGGTCTGTAGGGTATGAACCCACCACCTTCTCAGATCGCCGGCCATCTGAATAAAGCGCCATAAAGATTCAATCGCTGTCGTTGCTTATTGGGTTTGGTAGGGACGGACAGCCAGAATGCCGGTCTCTTCCGGTTACAGTGTAACAGGGTTTGGTTAAAAGGGCATTTAACGGTGTGACCCCAACAGAGGAAACCAGAAGGGCAAAACTATGGTTGGGTTGAGGAGGTGGGATGGTGATTGGCTCGGTCTCTGCATCTCCGTTTTCCCAAATGTTGATGAATTCCTATAGCTTTCATAATGAGGGGCTAGGGAAAAAATCAAAGGCTGATTGTGGAGCATTTGGGGTTTGGGGAGAGCTAGGGAAGTTCTGAGTGCAGGGAAACCAACCGGGCAGGAGCCTGGGGTGGGGAGGGGGGCAGCGCAGCGTGGGGGCAGCTCCTCCTGAAGGCTGGGACCCCAGCGGGAGCCTCTGTGGCTGGGGAACTCCTGCACAGCAAAGGGAAAGGAGGCCCCCCAAGGGTTGCCCTGGCTTCCCGCTGAGGTGTGGCTGCAGGGTTGGGGGTGGGGGGGTGGAGGGACCCTCCGGCTATCTGACTGTCATCAGCCACAAGCCAGAAGCAAAGTCGCCCTGGGCAGAGTGGTGCCAAGGAGACTCGGCCACCTGGCCAGCAGGGTGCCCAGGAGTCCAGAGCAGCGGCCAGGACAGCTCAGAACATGGGCCTGAATCATAAGGCTGCGAGCCCTGGGCTGTGCTCCAGGCCCACATCCCTGCTGCGGCCTCCCTGGTCCCTTCCTGCCCCTGCCACTTGCTGGTGGGTGGCCCTTCATTTCTTAAAATAGCTGGCTATCTGCTTGGGACTTGGGGTATAGTCCCTGTCCTCTTGGGACAGTTTTATTGTGACCAGAGTTATTAAAAAGAGAAACATTGGGACATGAGATTTGATGCTTCTGCCTCGGGTGCTGAGGTGCTCGCTTGTTCCCGCAGGAGAGAAACCTCACCTGGAGCCCGGTGCTGCCTGGCCAATCAGCAGAAAGTGTCAGCCCTCGAGGGTCCCCACCTGTGGGACTTCAGGTTGACAGCCACCTGATGCCCATTTCGATGTCCCAGTCATGCTCTCCACGTGGGAAATGCAGCTCCTACCCCAAATGCGTGGGGTAAGAGACAGGGGACGGATGGCGTTCATGTCCTGCCTTTTCTTTTATACAAAATGGAAGTAAGGAAAGACATTCCTGGCTGGGGTGCCCAGGGCCGTGGGTCTGGATTCTAGCTCCCAGGGCTGTGAGACCTTCACCAGCCCTCCCCTGCCCCAGGCCTCTCCCTTCCCATCTGTAAAATGGAGGCGGGCGGGCTGCAGTACCT
>PVJI01020074.1:0-29821 GCA_004026765.1 Micronycteris hirsuta | reverse complement strand
GGCCGCGGGAGGCTCTGCCCTGCTGGACTGAGGACTTCGCCTGCCCTGCTGCCCACCTGGCTCCAGAGATCCTTCCTTGCAAGGTACTGATGGCTCCCAGACCCACAGACTGAGACTCTGGGACTCGTACATTATCCCCCAATTCTCTCGTGTGATGTTAGTACTGATTGTTTCCGAGTGATTAGCATTGTTATTAGGTTAGTATGGATTTTGATTAAATCTGCATTAATAAAAGCTGAGTGAACCTGAATTAATAAAATCCAAGTGAATAGGATAGTCACCTGTGTTGGCTCCCTGCTATTTCTTGGTGCCAGTGTCACCTGCAGGACTGGCGGTTGTACAGGCGGCTCAGCGCTTCCAATTCTTAAGGCCCGGGTCAGACATCCGAGCGGGGACCAAAGGCTGGCTTAGGGGAAGGACTATATCACAAACACACGTTCTCGACAAAGACTTTAGACATGGTTCTCAGGTTCTGCCCTTGGAAGGAACTGGCAGGGAGACAGAAGGCAGAGAGAGGAGTGGGGAGGGTTTTCCCCCTCCTACTTCTGGTTGTGCCTTTAGCATCAGTAGCAACAGCAGCCCAAGATGGCTCTGGGGCCCTGCAGCAGCTTCGTGCCCCAGCGTCGTGGGGAGTGGCTGTGGTTGCAGGTCCCCGGGGCCCTGCTCAGGCAGGAGTGCTCCGGCACCAGCAGCAGCAGTGCCACTGGCAGATGGGCCTGCAGTGTGAAGTCGTGGATTCCAGCAGTACCTGTTCACAGATGGGACTCTGGGGTTGGTTGTTGGGCAGGCTGCACATCTTGCAGTTACTTTGAAATGAAGGAAGCAACAGAAATTGAGTGAAAGATGTAAACAAAAACACAAAAGAAAAAATCGAAAATGCTACCAGCAATGATCGCTGATTGCTGGGTTCATAGGGTGTTGCTTATTTACTTTTTTTTATACTTTTAGAAATATTTTCTGACCTTCTGTAATGAAATGTAACATGTTATAATGAAAGTTATTTTTATTAAAATAGAAAAAATTAGTCCTTAAAAAATTAGCAGAACACAAGTCGTCAGGCAAACCCCAGGACAGCCCCTGGCAGAGAATATGTACACACAAGACACCTCATCACAGATGCAGCAGCAACGGCCCAGCGGGCGCTTCCGTCTTTCTCAGGTCCTAGGGCAGGTCCGTTCTCACACGTCAGAGTGACATCCCGGGATTTGCACCACCTCTCCCATTTTTTTGGTCCTTGAACTGATATTTTCTTCAGTGTCATCACTCCCTGGGCTGCACATGCTCTCGACAGTTCTAAACTCAGCCCCACTGGGAGCCTCCCCACTGATGTGCTGCTTGAATGTGCCCACTCATCTATGGGCGTCCTTCAAAGGCTCTCGAAGCCCTTTTGTGTCCTCTGAATCTCTGGAGTTGAGAATCCTCAGATGAGAAATGGTAACCTCACAAAACCCCAGGATGAGAACTCTGAGTTTGAAAATCTTGACTATGCTACTACTGTGTGTGCGAGTGAACTATGAGAATCTCGGCATTCTCACTTACAGAAAAAATGGAAAACCTAATATGACTTCATTAGTTTTCCATGAGTATTGAGTGAAAATGAATAAGTGAAAAAATGTGTAACTTAGCTCTTGGAACATAATAGCCTCAATTTTTTGAATAATTTTTAATAAAAATTAGTCCAATCTTAGGTGACCTGATTTATTATCTCTAAAAGATGATATTAACAATCTCACCAGTGGGTATAGATGTTTAATGAGATAGTAAAGATAAAATTCTCTGTAAATTACTAAGAAATTATGAATATTAGTTTGTTATTGATTCGTTCACATGACGACTTCTTTTCAGGTGATTTCGCTGGTTTTGTCACTTCCTATTGAAGTGACATTGACACGCATCCACTCAATTGTTTTAATCATATGATTTTTCCAGTTCCAGTTGTCAGCCAAAAAGAAGGAAGAGAGAACCAGGCACAAGGGAGAAAATGTGAAGACATGCATTTCTAGAAAGCACGCACTAAATTTTAGTGAGAGAGAGCTGCCCGGTGGTCCGTGAGGGCAGGGGGAGGGGTAACAAGGGGCACTTTCAGGAGCGGTGAGGCGTGCCCACTGTTTTGATTGACCTAATGCTCTAAGGGTACATGCCTAGGTATAAGCTCATCAAAACGCATACCTTATATATGTGCAGCTCGTTGCATGTAAATTAGACCACATTAAAGCTGTTAAAAATGAACTTATGGAAATCCAAAAAAAAGAAAAGAAAAGAAACCCTGAATCTGGAGAGTTAGACAGTTCAAATCCTCACATGACAGGATTTTAAAAATGTACACCTTGTTCCATAGAGGATGCAGGCCTTTGAAAGGCTGGTGAGTGGGGAACGGACACAGTCCCATGATTACCTTGCTAAAAAGACCGCCACGCGCAGTGTGGACGACAAAGAGCTGCAGAAGGTTGGATCGAGCACCCACACGGCAGTCCACTCCCATCTGTGCTGCTGGGGTGTTTGGTCCTTGTTACCATGACTTCCCAGGAAGAAAAATGTAAAACTTTCCAGCAGGCATGAGTTATGAATATGAATGTGTGCTCCACAGGCTCGCTGTTTGTTTCCTGACTAATGAGCAGATCAAGGCTCCTACAGGGCATGCGAGGGCGCAGGTGCGGGACGCGGGCTGGGGGAGGAGGGCGCTCTGCTCCAGCTCTTCGCCCAGGTAAACGCTTCTCTCACTACATCTGGGGCCCGGATATGCCGCAGCACCTCTTGTTTCATAAAGCTATTGATTAGAGTCAATTGCTTAACCGCAAGTTGGGAAAAATACATTATATATTCAACTTTGGAGAAACAGTCTTAGGAAATCGGTTAGTTTCTGATATATTAGGGTCAATTATGTAAGTTAATTTTTGAAAGTTCAAATTTGAAAACTCCTTCTTCGTTGACTAATCTTAGTTCTTTCTAATCTTCCCTAATGGAAACTGTATTTCATCCCTTTTCAAATCCACACATGAACTCTCACTTTTTGACCTGCTCTAGTCCTTCCCAGAAATGCCTTTTTACTCCCTAACCTATATTTCTTCATAGAACTTCACCTTGATTACCGTAAGCAGTAAGATGAACTTGTCATTATTTTCTACCATTAATAAATTGTACATCTGTCTATCAATAAATTGACAAATATTTATTAGGCATCTGCTACTTGTTTAGTGCTCTTCCAGACACTATGGGAAAGAGAATGAAAAAAGAGAAAAACATTCTTTCCCTCATAGAGCTTAAGGTTCTTTTTGGGAGGAAGCGAAAGCAGTATAGCTAGCACGCGGAGTGTGCTGGATGACGACAGGCGCCTGCAGATACATGAAGCGGAGGAAATGAACTCTGATATCAAGAAAAGAGCAGGTGAAAGACAAGATCAGACGACAGGAGTGGCCATGATGGAAAATGGAACTGAAGCCAAATGCTGAGCCGACAGATTACAGACGTTCTACCTGTTTCGAGCTTTGTGACTTAAGCAAGTCATTCTCCTTCTTTTTACTCTATTTTCCTCAGCAATAAAATGTAAATATTTAAATCTGTTGATAATATAAGTAGTGAAAACAGATAACATGACTGAGCCCTAATTTTGTACACCAGGCATATGCAGGATGAGGCGAAAGTAGGTTTGCAGTTGTTCCTATGAAAACTAATACAATAAATAATAATACAAAAGTAAACTGAATCACATACTCACAGCTGTAAACCTACTTTCGCCCCACCCTGTATAATCCTCAAACGACACACGCACGTCATTTTACTCACCCCTTTCTTGGGTGAGTAAAGGAAATTTACTCGGGATAAGGAAACTGTGGCTCAAAAAGAGTTAAGCATCTTTCCTTAGGGCGTGCGGTCAGCAAGTGGCAGAGCCGAAATTATGTCCACACCATGCAGCACCTACAGCAAAGGGGGCCTGCCTCTGCAGTGCAGTACTGGACCAGGGTTCCCCTTCCACTTCCCCGTTGAGCTGTATATCCCCTGCTTCGGATCAGCTTCTCGGGGTGCATCTGTTGCCTTCCAGCTACATAAGCTCCGGGACTGCAGTGCCCTCTCTGGGCCCAGTCCCACATTGACATGATCACGTCATGCACAGGAGACCTTAGCTGGACACAGGGGGAGCGTTCAGCAGACTCAGGGTGAAGAGAATTCCAGGTGGGTCCCTCCCTACGGCTACTGCGTTAAGCGCACTGGCGTGCCCACCACTAGCGCTTTACGGAGTGTGACTGTATTGAAATATTCTTACACGCTCATCGCGGGAGTATAGCATTCTTAGGTGAAACAAGGCATGGAACCTAGTGAACAAAATGAACAAAACGTGTAAGATTATTTCCATGGCAATTACAAATAAAGATGACAAAAAGTTAAAAATAAGCACTGTCACATACTAGGCCCATGCACACACATGTGTTTGTACATGTGCATATTGGCTTGAGAAGCAAAGCGACTTCGGATTCAATGTCCACACCATCTTCTAACTCTTTGCTTTAGGGACTACGTGCATCCTCTCTGAGCTTCCTGCCCACATGTGTCAGCTAAGAGTCAGTGAGGCCTGTTCTCCAGGCTGGGGTAGTTTTAATGACCACATCCCTGTGGGAACAACTTTTGTGCTTGCTAGCTCTTATAGGTGTTTCATATACGTTCTTTCCTTTTTTTTTTAATGACAAACTAGGGCATGGTCTAAAATATTTAATTTTAATTAAAATGGGGTAGTTTACATATTATGGAATGTATGTATATCTGTAATATATATATTCCATTATATATATATATATATATATACACATTCCACCACTGTGTTAGACCACAATGCATTAATAAATCAAAATTCCTCTCCTTATTGACAAGGTCTCTCCACAGTTTACCATCATGTTCACTGATGTTCCAACCCAGGCAAACCGCCACGGGTGCGGGTTAAAAGCACTAAGTCCCAAAGGCAGGCAGAATAGGGAGCAGAAGATAAAGGCTGCTGCCATTAATGAACAGTTACTACGGGACAGGCGCTTTCTAAGAATTTTGTATTAATTCTCCATAAATGTCTTATAGACACAGGAGCTGATTTGCTGAAGGTCACAAAGCTGCTAAGGGGCAGAGTCAGCACTGCAAGCCACTACTGGACGTGCAGACCTGCCATGCCCCGGCCCGGGAACCTGCATGCGTCTCCTACAGGGTCCCACTGCCTAATTCTCTCACACACCCCCCCAGGCAGGTTCTTACATCTGAGAATTCATGTGCAAATGTGGTATGCCCTCTCCTCTCAAACAGGTCACAGCCTGTTTGGAACAGAAGACAACGCCCTCATCTGTAAAATGGGGACAACATGCCCTGCCAAGCTCACAGGACTGTTGTGGGAGTTGATTTTATAAATTTGAATGTCTTTATAGGTTGCAACTTACTCAACTAGCAGGAAGAATTACAACCGGGGCTGAAATTCTGGGGGCAGACATTGAGATTTTGCATTGGCCATGGGGAGAAAAAATAATGTTTTTGCCAAAGCCCAAAGGAGCTCAGTGCTTTTGAAACAAAAGAAGGGAAGAGCCCATCAATCAGCCCTCCTCACCACAGGAAGACACGTTCAGAATGCCAACATACCATAGATCTGTGAACTTTGCCTGTGTGTTTTTAATTGCTTTGCTAATTAGCAGGCAAACTAAAATTAGAGGCAGCTTCATTTTGTCCCTTTTTATATTTTCCACTTTTATTTTTTGCATTTTAACGGCACCCTGCCGCTGCCAAATATGCCCTGCAGGGAACCAAAAGTGCTCCCGGATTGGAGGCTGGGCCAGGTTTGAGGAACCTGCAGGCTGGAGGTGAGAAAAGATGAGTCAGAGACTGAGAGATAATCACAAAAGCTGAGCATGTAAGGATACAGGGAAGTAGAGAAAGTGGATATTATTTGAACGTACACTGCTTCTTCTTAGTTCATTTACTGAGCACCTTACTATGTAGCACACCGCTAAAACTGCCACTAATTTCTTTAATTCTTACAACAACCCTATGAGCAAGATTTTAATGGGATGCCCAGTTTTCTGATGAAGAAACAAATGAGAAAAGTAGCTTGCTTGACTTTCCTTAATATTTATGGTTATAAAATTATGGTAAAGAGAGTCAATTCTGGAGAATCTAGTGCTATGGCTCATGCATGACCCTAACCATACCACATAATAGTCAGGTGAGTGTTCTTCGGAGGAAACAAGTTTCAAGGTCACATACGTTGCTCCTGGTCACTCCTGTATTAATCAGGTCAGGCAGCTTTGACGGAATCCCAAAGATTGGGTGGCCTCAACAACCGAAATTTCTTTCTCATAGTTCCAGCAGTGAGAAGTCCAAGATCAAGGCTCTGCGAAGGTGGAGTTCATTCCGAGCCCTCTTCTCTTGGCTAGCAGGCGGCTGACATCCGGCTGTGCACTTGCACAGCCCCTTCTCTGAGTGTGTGCAGGGAGATTTCTTGACCAAGCTCTCTGGTGTCTCTTCTTATAAGGGCACTGATCCCATCTGAGGTCCTCACGACCTCATCTACCCCTGATTATCTCCCAGAGGCCCCGTCTCCAAAATACCCTTCCATTGGGGGGGTGGGGAGGCTATTGAAGGCTTTTATATATGAACTTTGAGAGGATGCAAACATTACGTCCACGACATTCTGCTGCGGACACCCCAGAATTCATGTCTTTCTCACTTGCAAATACTTCACTCCACCCCAGCAGCCTCCGCAGTCTTAACTCACTTCATCGTCAACTCTAAAGTCCAAAGTCCAAAGTCTTATCTAAATATATTACAGGTTACACTCAAGGTGTGATTTAATCCTTGTACCTGATCTTCGTGGGAAAGCTTTTTTGTTAGATAATCTTTATCAGGCAAAAGGAAGTTCCCCTTCTATTTCCAGTTTACTGAGATTTTATCAAGAGTGGATGATGGATTTTGTCAAATTCTTCTTTTGCATGCATTGATATGATCATGTGATTTTTCTTTTTTAGCCTACTGATGTGATGAATTTCATTAATTTTTTCAATGTTGAACAATCCCTTGCACATGTGAAGTGAACCCCACTGCGCTGTGGTGTATAATTCTTTTCACGTATTGTGGGATTCCATTTGCTAACATTTGAATTGAGAATTTCCACATCTTTGTTAATCTATGTAATTTTATTTTCTTATAACATCTTTGTCTCATTTTGACAAAGCAGGCCATATGGTAATGCTGGCCATACTGAATGAGTTGGGAAGCACCGTATTTTTGCCATGTATAATGTGCACTTTTTTGCCCAAATTTTTGAGGGAAAATAAGGATGCACATTATACATGGGTAGTACTAATTCCTTATCAATATAAATATTTTTAATTCTTTTATTTCTGCGTTAAAAGCGTAACTCTAGAAAGCACGCAGTGCCTGTATGCAAAATACCAGGAGGAGGAAGGTGCCGCTTCAGAAGACACCAGCGCCGCAGACACCGAGGAAGACAACGCTTCTGACATTGACAGTGAGGAAGAGCTCTTGGCCTTCTCTGATGCGACTATATCGTAAATTTGTGACCGGTACACAACTTTTCTTGTATCTTTTATCTGTTCTTGTAGTTTGTAATTATCATTACATAAAATTTCTTGTGCCATAATATGTTTAAAAGTAAATGCTAAAATTCCTTTATAACACAAAAGACAAGTATCTAAATACAATAAATTAAAAATTGAATTAAAAATTAAAATTAAAATTAAAATTAAATTAAATTAAAAATTCCTGAAAGTTTGGGCCAAAAATGTGGGTGCACATTATACATGGCAAAATATTTTATTTCCTCTGCTTCTATCCTTTGAAAGGGAGTTTAGAGAATTGGTATAATTTCTTCGTTGAATGTTAGAATTCAGCAGTAAACACAGTTGGGCACGGTACCTTCTGTTTTAGAAGGTTATTAATTATTGATTCAGTTTCTCTAATAGATATAAACCTATTCAGACAGTCTATTTCAGCTTGTGTGAGTTTCGGCAGATTATGTCTTTCAAGGAACTAGTCCAATTCAGCGAGGTTACCACATTTGTGGGCATAGAGCTGGCCGTAATTTTCTTCCATTATCCTTTTATTTTCCATGGGATTTGTAGTGATATTCCCTCTTTCATTTCTGACACTAATTTGTTTCCTCTTTTTTTCTTAGTCTAATTGATTTTACTGATCTTTTCAAATGTTTCAAAATGTTTCCATTGATTTCTCTCTATTGATTTCCTGTTTTCAATTTCATGGATTTCTGCACTAATTTTTATTTTTTTTTATTCTGCTTATATTGGATTTGTTTTTTTTCTAGTGTCTTATGGTGGAAACTTAAACGAATGATTTTAGTTCTTTTTTCTTTCATATATATATATATATATATATATATAATGCCATAAATTCCCCCTCCATATTGCTTTCACTGAATTCTACAGTTTTTGATAAGTTTTCCTTTTCATACAGTTTAAAATATTAATTTCTCTTGAGGTTTCTTTTTTGACCCGTGTGTTATTTAGAAGTTCACTATTTAAACAATCTCCCGGTATTTCCCAGTTATCTTTCCGTTACTGAGATCTAGTTTAATTCCATTGTGTCTGAGAGCAGTCATTAAGTATTTTTAATGCAGTGTATGATTTGGATAGCTAATATGTTTTTACAATGTCTGACTGTGTATTATATTAATATGTGAATTGAGCTTATAAATGTCTTCTCATGCATTTTCCTCATTTGGTTTTGAATCAAATAAAAATGCCTTAACTAAATAAAATGCCAGCTGTTCTTCCTCCTATTTTATGGAATAATTTAACTCCTACTTGTAAGTTTGGCATATTGTGAACATTTGATAATATTATCTAAAATTTAGGGTAGGATAGATCATTGACCATTATTTCAATTTATTTATTACATATTTTATCTAGGAAATTACATATTTCCTCTATTTCTAAAAGTTATTAGTGAAAAATGGTTTGTAATATTGTGTTTTAGCCTCAGATGTATATCCGTTCCCCAATAATATTCCCAGACCAAACTTTTCAAAGTAACATCTCTTAATTTTTTTTTTTTTTTTTTTAAAGATTTTATTTATTTATTTTAGAGGGGAAGGGAGGGAGACAGAGAGGGAAAGAAACAGCAATGTATGGTTGCCTCTCACATGGCCCTCACTGGGGACCTGGCCCACAACCCAGGCATGTGCCCCGACTGGGAATCGAACCGGGACCCTCTGGTTCCCAGCCCGCGCTCAATCCACTGAGCTACACCAGCCAGGGCAACATCTCTTAATTTTTGTAAATATGTGGTACTGTCTTTGTTATTACGTTCTCTGTTTCATTTGTTCTTATTACTTCTATTTTTCTTCCTTTGTATTCGGCTAGTTGATTCTTTTCCAATATTTTGAGTTTAATGAGCAATTCATTTATGTTCCTGATACATGTATTTAAATATATATATATATATATATATATTCTTTAGCTGTGTCTGTTTTTGTACCCAATGTAAGTCTTCATGTATCAACATATACTTCGTAAATGTAATTTTCTGCCTGTAACATGTTCCATGTTAATATTCTCAGACATGTACATTGTTCCTAGCATGTTACTGTTATAAATTATGTTAAAACATTTTTTTATTTACAATTTTTTAGGTTTTACTTAAGTTTGATTTACTTCCAATTCATGTTTGTGCACTCTGAAATCTTGTAACTGAGATTACTGAGTTAAAGGTGTGAGTGTTTTTTAAGTTCTTTTCACACCCTGAATTAATTTTGTGAAGGTATATAGCAATATTATCATCATTAGCAATATGAGATGGGGAATTTTGCCAAAATTATTGCTTTCTATAATTTAAAAGAATACACTTCTGGGAAAACAGACATATCTGAAGATTCTCTGCCTAAATCCCTTAACATTTTAACTATGGACAAAATTTTAAAAACCTTTGATCCTCAATTTTAAATCTATTAGATAAAAAGTAGCCATTAGTATCAGTATATCCCTTTCTGTTTTAATCTTGGTTTTAATTATCCATCATTGTTTATGTATTCAGAGGGAAAAAAGAAAAGGTCATATTTTTTGAGTTGTAGCTATTTGTTTTATAGAATGATATTCCTGAAATATTTTCATCTCAAGATTCTTCTATTAAATGTTCAAGAGAGATTATGTCTGTATGGGTTACACATAATAATAATTAGCATATTAGGTAATTTAAATTAAGAAATAATTAAATGTGTATTTGTTGTAATAAAGCAGATGTATTATTTATTCATTCATTGTTCATTATTTACTTATTTTAAAATAACTATATTAATCACATAACAGGTTAATAGAATCCTTTTATTTGTTTATGTTTTTCAAAATGCGCTTTATATTTAGTTTGTATTTTTCAAAAACAAAAGGATTTGGAGAGATTAGTAGCATTACTTTAGATTTTTGGAAAAATGTAATGCTTGGCTTAATAATAGCTTGATTCACATTGACCCTGCTGCATTCAATCTATTGTGAGCTTTTATTTTATTTTATATTTAAGTACTATAAAGAATATCTAGCCCTAGCTGGTGTGGCTCAGTGGATTAAGCACTGGCCTGCAAACCAAAGGGCTGCCAGTTGGAGTCCCAGTCAGGACATGTGCCTAGGTTGTGGGCCAGGTCCCCAGTAGGGAGCGCACGAGAGGCAACCACACATTGATGTTTCTGTCCCTCTCTTTCTCCCTCGCTTTCCTTCTGTCTAAAAATAAATAAATAAAATCTTTTTAAAAAAAGGATATCTGGCCTCACACAGATAAGTGGTTGGGAAAGAAAAGTATATACTTCAATAATCTTTTTGGGAAACTGGCTATTTTCTGTTGACACTAAACCAAATTTGACTAGTGCTAGATTTCTCAAAGATGAATTGCAATGTGGGAACTGAAGTCCACATCAAACTCATTATGCTGGGTTACATAAACATCCATTGGTCTATTATGCACTGTGAGCTGGTCTTTTATCCATGTATAATTTTGTAACATTATGCACTAATCATGCAAAATATTAATTCACTGATTTATATAGATCTTCCAACTGTTGGCATATTTAATTATAAAACACTAACAAGTAACTTGTTAATATTGTTGATATTTTTATTTAAAAAGTCTCTAAGTTTTGAGAAACGACCAATCTCATAGTGGAAGATACAATTTTTCCAAAATCCTATTTCATTTCTCAACTATTCTTACTGGCAACACATGATGTCACCTGCTTTATTCTACATTCACTTTATTCCTAAGGTGATATCTGTCACACCCATCTGAATATAGACAGTTTCTCAGAGACAGAGGGTCCGGACCTGAGAAGCCCCCATAAACACAGGCTGGTCAGTGTCACCAACTGACTGCCCGAAACCTACATTCTATTCAAATCCATGCCAACTTCCTACTTTGAAACCTGTGCTCCTGTGTCTGGTCACATCCCCACAGTTTCTCTCTTTATGTGAAGGATATATAAACAGTCTGCTAAACTTCTCTCTGACATGGACCAAAATCTTTTTAAAAGAACCTACCATTCTTTAAGTCCTCCTCCTAAACTTTGGGGGCAGCTGCACTGGGTGTTTCCCGTCTGAGCCTAACTGTTTCAAATGACCTTAAGCCATTAAAGTAAGAAAGGAAGGGGATAGACCAGAGAGTTCATGGTTGAAAGGCAAAAGTTATCATGCTTGAAATGCATGTTGTGGGAACACGCTTGGCTCTGGCTATTTGCACATCAAACAGACAAAGACACTGGCAGTCCACTAAGTGTTTGAGGTGTCAGGATTTCCTAATCAGTGTCAACCTCAGGTCCATCCAGCAGAAGCCCGCGCTAACCAGCTCTTCTCCAGATGATAACCCACAGACCATGGGTCAGAAGCAAACCTGATACAGGGGCTTCGATGGCACCCACACGTCCTGAGGTCCGAGCTGAGGTCAGGCTGGACTGTGTCCGGGGTTGAGCGGGGGATGCCACCATCTCTCACCTGGTATGGTTTTATTGTTCTCTCACATGCACCCAAAATCAACCCCCAGTTATACAGCCCCCCAGCTAAGCTGACTGTAAAATTTGGCAACCATAACCCCGACCACAGTTACAAGATGAAAAGGTAAGTTATAGACTGAGAGAAAATATTTGCAAACCACTTATCTGTAGCATCTAGTTGTCTCAAAGACTTTCAAAACTCAAAAAAAAAATCTAATTTAAAACTGGGCGTAAGACATGAGCAGCCATTTCCCTGAAGAGGAGTCGGATATGGCAAATAAGGACATAAAAGGGCTTCCAATCCCACTAGCCATTAAGCAAATGCAAGTTAAAACCACGAGTAAGGTCGGAATGAAATCTGTTGCCAAAAAATAGCAAGTTTATAGGAAACTGAATACATTTGGTGGGCTAGACTACCTTTGGCTTTATTTTTCTACTATAATGTTTTTCTTAATTTGTTCAGTTATGTTTAAGACTTCTGTTAAAAAGTACAAGCATTATTTGTTAATTTTGTTCGGTTCTTTTTGGTTAGACACTCGAAAACATTTAAAATGATGACAAAGCAATGTAATAGTGATGAACTAAATAAAGAGGAAATATTTTTAGCTCCAAAAACTCTTTAAAGCAATGTAATAGTGATGTACTAAATAAAGAAGAAATATTTTTATCTCCAAAAGCTCTTTATAAATACTCAAATAATGACAACTTGCGTTTTCTATTTAGAATAAAGCCAGGTAGGAAAAAAAGTACTTTCAACAAAATATGTATGGAATACAAAATTCTTTTACATTTTTATATGTTATTTTCTCTACAGTGACTCTGAGATTTTCACATACCAAGTGTTTACAAATGTGAAGTGAATTAATCACAATTTATTGAGTAATAATGTAGAAATTGAGTGAGTACAAAGTGGAATGAGACACACCAAACTCACTAGCACTCTGGGACACAGAGACAAAACATATTTGATACACGTTAACCTAATTTTCCGCTAACCGACGTGGATTAACTTGCTCTTCAGTACTGATGCATGTGCAAATCTGAGAGGCCGAACGTGTCTGCTCTGCTCGTTAATACCCTGCTCTCCAGAATGCAGACGTGTTCCAGACAAGCCTCGCCACCCGCGTGCTCTCTGGGCATGCATCAGCGTGGGACACGCAGGCTTGGTGCTCACACAGACCAGAACTCCAGGGCTTAAAAATACCAGTTTCTGGGACTTGAAAAATTAATTTCTCTGAGCTTTTGTGTTCTCACTGAGAAACTAACAAATACGCTAAACGCATAACTGTAAATTTTTAGACGCTAATTAGATCAGTGGGTGATGAAAATTTACAAGGAGAGGGCAGAATGAGGCAGGTTTCCTGCCACTTGATTTTTAGTTACATGTGGTTTTCTCCCGTCGGAGGGTGGAGAAAGCTGGTGGGTTAACACAGAAAAATACAGTAACCAATCACTCCTCGCCTTTCACTCTAGTTTTCTTTACTTTTTTGAGATGGAAGATATAGATTTTATATTATTTGTTGATTTCAAGAATTATACATACTTCTGTAAGACTGCCCAAAATATGAAACACAGTGAAAGCTCTCATGTGACCCTCTTCAGGCAAGTAAGCCTACATCACCACTCAGACCTTCTGACGGCCAGCACCCAGGCTGGTTTCGTAACTCACACTGTATATTACACAAATAACATCACACACGTAAATAACATCGTGCATTAGCTTCTCTTTGTGCCTAATTTTTTTCATTCAACATAATATTTTTGACATTCACACATGTGGTCGCTTACTTCAGTGGCTCATTCCTTTCTGCCGGGGAACAGCATTCCGTTCCGTGAACATGCCGCCGTTTGCTCATTTCTGTGTTGGCGGGCATTCATCAGTTCGCTGGCTATGGGCTGCATTCGACATTGCTGCTCTGAATTTTCTCGCACAGGATTTTTTCATTTACCGGGAGTAAATATTTTCAACTCTACCTCAGTTCACACACAAAAAAATTAATTCAAAATGAACCATAACTTAAATGTTAAAGCTAGAACCAAAAAGACTGTAGATGAAAACACTGAAGAATATCTTCATAAGTTTGGGGTAGGAAACACTATCTTAGAATATTTTTTAAAAGTTCAGCACTAAAATACATAAATTTGCCTTCATTAAAATAAACCTTTTTGTTTATCAAAAATCACCATTTAAAAAGAATAGAAAGACACAAACTGAGGGATTATATGTAAAGTATACGTGAAGCACTTTTATAATTTAGTCATAAAAATAAGAACTGGCCTCTGCGCCATGGTCCTGAGGTGGAACTGAATCTGCGAGACCCTGAGACGTCACTGCAGGATTTTAAGAACAAGAGAGACATGGGGACATTTGTCATGTCGCTCTCCAGGAACGCGCCTGGCATCCCGCCCCTCCCCGTGCTGGTGCAGGGAACGCCCCGGCGAGGGGGGACCCTGACTGCGGGCGCCAGTGCCCCTTGCACCCCACGGGGCCGGCCGAAACGCACGGTCGCTCACTCTGCCGTTCAATGAACACATGTGTGCAGGAGATCAGTGTTTGTTTATCTTTCTGCCGTTCGCTCTCCAAGACAAGGAGACAAAACTAAACATAAAATAGTTTACTTACTTTAAAAGCCCAGAAACTGTCCCTGTGGCTCTACTTTTGTTTTAGCTTGTCTCTTCAAGTAGAGTTTTAAACATGTATGTAAAATCCAGTGTGTGGAAACACCCGATAACACAGACTCTGACATGAAACATGCCGCATTTGAACCCGAGGCCCAGAATGACTTCACTGATGTATCACAGAGTCTTAACTCAGCCTCTCCAAACCCTAGATCCCTCATTTGCCAAATTATACATAATTCTTAGGGCAGGGAAAATGCTGCACTTAGAGCGCTGAGCACACACTAGGCACATAATAAATATCCGTGATGTTAGCCACTGTCAGTATTTTCTTGCTAGCTGGACACTTGACCCCTTATTCTAATTGCTCTTCTTATCCCCGGTATATTTCTCTATGTTTGAAATCTCTGGACCACTTGTAGTTATCCTTCCAAAACAGCTGCAGTAGCCTTTGTTCCTGCGCTCCAAACCCCGGTGAGTTCCATTTACCTGTGGAATAAACACCATCACCTTAGCTTTCAAATCACCATCTCTCCCGTTATTCTGTTTTGTACACTCTGTTAGAAAATAAACTATTGTTAAAAGTCCTCAACCCACTGTTCGAGCTGTGCTTTCTGCTGGAAATGTTCCCCATGTTGTTCCGTGAAATCCTGCCCTAGTGTGTTCGCGTCCTCTCTCTCAGCCACTGCGCGTCTCTCCTGAGCTCTCATGGCATCGTGTATATGTATGACTGCCCAGTGACATTTGTTACACATATAACAAATGTATATGTTCTTAGATTATTGCTGTCATGAGTTCGTGTTATTTCAATTAGTGATGATGACAAGGCGACTATTTTTAAGTATCTACAATATGTCACACATTTTGAAAAGTTTATAACCCACAATATATCTAACTTTTATAACACCTCCGAGTAAGTATTATGGGCTCCGTTTCCTTGACTATGAGGTGCAGAGATTTTAAGTAACATTCTAAGATCACACAGTAAGTGGAAAAAGCAGATATGAAGCCCATGTCTGACTGTAAAGCTCACTCATTGTACCAGCTTGTTTCCAATGCATTTCTCCTCCTGCAAGACTATAAAGTCTTTGACATCAGGGGAAATGTCTTACTCAACTCTGTGTGACCTCCAAACCCTAGCCTGGAGTCTACTTTTCGACACAGAGCTACACCCCGTGTTATGCATTTTTATACATTATCCCGAACACTGTTGGCGATAACCCGCCGAGACAGGTGTTATCATCATTGCTGTCTGAACTCAGATACGGGGACTGAGAAAAACAGCAATTAGGTAACCTGTTCCAGCTTGTGTTGCAAGTAAGTGGCAGAGGCCGGGTTTGAAGCAAATTGGGAAACACAGTGAGCGTCCTCCAGGAGCTGGGCCCTGGCTTAGGCTTGGTGCACGCCCAGGTGCAATCCTAAGCCCTGAGAGTGAGGCAGGTTGGTCTGAGAACAGGGAAGGCATGTGAGGAGTGCTATCAACGACGTTTCTAAAGGCAAAAAGAAGGTGTCGGCTCCGACCAGCAAATCCCCCGTCTTAGTGATGGCTGCCTCCGAGTAGCCCCTTCTTTTCTGACAGTTGCTCTCCATGTTATTCGGTTTCTTCTGAAGTTTGAAATGTGCAGGATTGCATAGGGATGTTATGAAAAATGCCTATTTTTACACTTAATTTGCACTTACAGGGCTGAGAATTTTAGGAGACCTAACTCTGCCTTATGGAGAATCCTCTCCGCGTCGTTTTAGGCCTTTTATTCTTAGGGACCATCTGGCGGGAAACCTGGGGTCCCAGTCAGAAACTTTAAATGTATCTTGTTTCTTTTCTTTACGCCTTATTTCTTCCTCTCCTTCCTTTCCTTTCTTCTGGTTCTAGAAAACTCACGTGCTTTCCTCATTTCCTTTCTCTACCCAGCAACGACGCTTCCCTCTTTCTTGGCACGTGGGCTCAAATGATTGCTTGCCCCTCATGAAAAGCGTGCCTTGGATGGGCTTCATCCTGCCTCCAACCCTCATCTATAATGAATGACATAATTAATTCATGGAAGTGTCTGGTTCACGGTAAATGTTTCATGAAATTATCACTATTACCAATATTACGGCCATTGAGCTATTTGCATTGATGACAGTAAGCAAGGAGCAGTTTCCAGAGATACTCAAGATCCAGAAGCGAGAGAGAAAGATCAATGGGCTTGCCAGAAGTCAAGAAAACATTAAAAAGAAGAAGTAAAAGAGAAGTTTACTATTTACTGAGTCTCCCGTGTACACCAAGTATTGGCACATGTACCTGGCACACACACCCCGTCTGTGAATGCTCTTATCTGTCCTTGCCCTGCCACCGCATTGTAAGGAGGGTCCTGCCTGCTGACCCGGACTCTGAGAGGGAAGCAGGGAGGACCACTGGGGCGGCGGGAGGCAAAGGCGGCACACAGATTTCGGGGCTGAGAGGCGAGAGCGGTAGGTACTAAAGGGAGAAAGGGTTTTAGGAAACATTGCAGAAACTATGGGTTCCTTTCAGGGAGTTTGAAAAATATATATATGGAAAAGGAAGTTAAGGACTCAGGTTATCTAGGATTTACCTTTATTTACATGGATCAAGTTTTATTCACCAGAATACGTCTCTGGGAAGACCACAGGTGACAGCTGGGCATTCCATGTGCATCACCTCTGTTCTTCACAGCGGTCACGCAGGGAGGGCAGATACTGTGCCACATCTTCTGTCTGACAACATTAAAGTGGCGAGATATCAAAATCCCACCTGTGGCCATGTTGCTAACCACTCGTGGTCCCGGGCAGAACCCCGATCTCCTGAAGGCAGGTTCCCCCAGTGTCCAGCCTCTGTCTGCTCAGGCCTCACTCTCTGATCCATCCCTTGAGTGACCTGCTCATGGCCACAGGTGCTTCAGACAAAGCCTGTGGCAGCCTGTGCCACTGCAGGCAAATTCCCATTTTCTCCTTTTTCTATCCATTTTGAACTCGCTCGCACACTGGCTTCCTTGTCCCCAGCATCTTCAGATGTCTAACCCAGCAAGGTCTTATTTGGTTATTAGACTTAGTAATCGGCCTTCAGACAGGCTTTGACAAAACAGGTACCTTCTCCTCCACGGAGGGGTGGGGGCAGGAAGGCCAACTCTTAAGTGTTCACTTCGCGCATCAAACACTTTCGTGTTTTCACCACGGTTTGCTAATCTAGTCCTGCAGCCCAGTCTTCCCCACTGCATTGAAATAATCACTCCCGTCAGTACTGATTTTTGTATGACACTCTTCATTTTGTAAACTGCTTTTACACGCATTAGTTATTCTAAGCATCACACACACTTTGTGATATATGGTGCCACAGGAAATCTGGAGAACAGGTGTATAAAAAGCTAATCATAAGTTGCTACCCAAATACAACAGTGATAATAAGAAATTCCTAAGCTTTTCATTCATCTGTTGTTATTCTATTGATTTATTTTTATTTAACATTATATAATGGAATTCCTTTTTAGTACTACATAAACTTAATTTTAATTATGATTCTAGTTACAATAAAAGGTACAATTTCTCAGCCAACTATATGCACTGCACTCGGTGTTTTATACATATTATCAATTCATTCTTACTTTAACAGTATTAAACAGGTAACATTTTTCTTGTTATATTAATCAGAAAATAAGGTTTCAGAGATTGAGTAGCTTGCCCAAGATAACTTGATAATTGGATACTATAAAATAAGCCATTTCTACTTGATGCTAAATTCCACCTGCTCTTCATTGTTTACTCCTATATGTAACCTTGAAATGATTTTCATTTGGTGGGTTATTTTTTCCTTCTTTCATATTATTTCCTTAGGTTAGCTTACAAAAATCAATACTACTAAATCAATATATATAAATTGTACTTATTAAATCTATTGAGATAGGCTTAAGAATAAAATGCACCAAAGTAACTAGCAATAATTTACACTCACACCAGCTATTCATTTCACAGAACGATTGCTAGATCCGGCTGAAACATGGCACCTCATTACTGTTTTAATTTTCATTCCTCTGAACACATTTTTTCTACAGGCAACTAAGCATTTGTATTTCCTCGTCTGAATTAACCCTTTACCACTTGCCTAGCCTGGTCCTACTGTTTTTCTTAAGCACATACAGAGACTTCGTCATTATATTCACCCTCTAAGAGTTGTGTGTACGCGTGTGCATGCGTGTGAGCACGTGTGTGTGTGTATGCACACATAAAAGATGCTGCAGTTCAATGCTCCCCTTCAGAGGGTGCGCTTGCCTGCTCAGCACCATTCCTCCCACTCTCGGTCAGCACCTTGCTGGCCTTGAGGAACCGCGATCCTTCCCTACCAGGTCCCTGTGTTTTATTCAGGTGTCACCAACACTGACTCCTGCGTCCTCCTAACACAGGCAGTGGGCTAAGATCTGGGAACCAAACTCAAGATGGAGGCAACCTTGCCTGGAAATTTGGCTGGGACGCTTGGGAATAAGGTCTTCTCCTTCCTCTGCAACACCTAAGCCAGTAAAACACAGTCCTGTAATTCGCGGTATCATCTTTTTTCCCAGGGAAAGTTTTCCTGGGAATAAAATCACCACCGAAGAAAGTAGAATAAAAACAGAGAGCGAGACATCACTGGAGTGTTTCTATTCCAAGAGGGAAACAAACCCTAGACAGGATCCTTGCAGTCAGGTGAGACTCCAGCCGAAGCTGGGTAGGCGGAGCTGTCACCTGCCATCAAACACTGTCACCGTTGAGTCTACCTGCTAGCGTCCTATCCACAGCCCTCCCCGGTTCTGAGGGAACCACGTTTCTGAGCCAGGCTTCTCACCAGGTCCCCCCTGTTACTCTTTCCACTTCCTCTGTCAAGGGTCTGCACAGTGGCCATAGTCCGCCCCGAATGTCTTCAGAAAAGGGCTCTCAGCTTACCACTACCCTCACCCTTGCTGATTTCTTGATTTGGGTTCTGACTCCATCTTCTTTGATCTGAGTCTTCTCATTCTACATGGAAATTCTCATAAATGGTACCTGAACATCAACATTCTACGTTCTTTAAATCCCCTCACTGGATCCTGGCCAGTCTCCCCGGAGCCATGGCTGTTTGCCAGCTGCGGTTATGTCCTAAATGTGGAGTTCCCTGTCAATGGTCAGGACAGAAGTTCAGTGCCACTGTTAGCTTTCACTTCTAAGCATGAGAAGGAACCCCAAATGTCTTATTCACTGAATGATTGCATAAATTAACTTTACCCATATTGTGGCACATTTCAATCATCCCCGAAAAGGAAAACATCTATTTTTACTTAGGTTTGACACATTCAAATGATACTGCACAGAGAACACCAGGTGTCTTTGGTGCTAAACTCTATTGATGTGGATTTTATTAAAATGTATTATTCATTGCCTATGTTCATGACTTGCACAGCTAAAGCAATTGCTGAAATTTAAGCTTTCTAATAAACAAGATTCATATTATAAGGTCACAAGTGATCATGACAACCAGAAAATGGCAAACAAATAAATGATTCCATCTAATTACGGTCCCAAGCATGGGAAAGGCGAATCACCAAGAAACTGAAGAAAATGTATCATCCCTTAGAATCATCCTTTGGATTGAACAGATGTCGGCTTCGGAATAGAAATGTCTTTCTGACCAAATCCTACTGAGAATTAAACACAGTCTAGAATTAACCTAATATTGTCTCCACTTTAATCATATTGTCCTCTTTTGATGTCATTCTCTGGCTCTTTCAGGGAACTGAGCTGCAATTCCTATTTAACCCTTTTTATCTGCAGACTTTGATATTTCAGTGTTCATTAATTGACAACAGGGTGGCTTTTTAATAAAATGAGAAAAACTGTTTCCTGTATCTCCTTCATTAATGTTTCTGGCAAGCACCTTAACAAACAGACAACTGTGTATTCAGCCCTCACTCCTCCTTCTCTCTTCCCTTTTGCTCAGCCATCAAACTCCTCCCTCATCTCGAACACTTGGCTCCAGACAGAGGAGGTCAACTCCTTGGTTGCACGGACAACCTTTTACTAATCATTTTCTTTCCAAATATTTTGATTTGTATTTTCAAATGGTATTGTCACAAAAATATACCATTTTAATCTGAAAACGTTGGATTGAAATTCAAGCTCAATTTTTGATTAATTTACTTACTAGCCTCTAAATATTTCTTCGTGTGGAAAAAAGGTTTTCCAACAATACTTAAATTATATAATGATGTCATTTCTATCTTCCAAATAGATTCTGAATGTTATTCATCCAGAGGCCATGCTCTATTTGCGTACCTGGTGCTTGTGACATGCTTGTTCCGTCGTGATGAGTAATACATACATTTCTTGCTGCCATTTTGCAAATATCACTATTGCTGTGTTGAACATAAGGATATGGAAATTCAATGAACAGGGTTTATCTAATTTCACTTATTCTCTACTAGCACTGAAAATAATTTACACATGAAATCCACATGATCTCTTTTTTTTTAAATAAAAAGGCTGTGTTTTGTTCAGACTGCCTCAGTTCACTCATTCATACACACACATATATGCACCTTGCCTGTAAGTATATTATAGCTGCAGATTATGGACCGATTAGAGTGTTATTTATGCCTGAAGATTACATACTAATTATATGTGAAGTCATTACAAGAAACCTGGCATAGGCTATGCAAGCAATTACTATAAAGTTATAAGTGGATGCTGTTTAATTTTATGATTATTTGTACCACATGAAATAGCAAGTTGCCAAAAGTCAAACCAGAAGGGTGTTATGAATCTGTTATCCATGTCCTTTCAGTACCGTGGAAGCTTCGAAGTGCCAAAAGCACAGCTCGCTCAGGTGCAGGGCAGCGGCCCTGGGGCCAAGCTGAGGACCAGCTCCTGCCTGTGCCCCAGGGCGCCGCTCTGTGTGCCTGCCGGCTTGGAGCACGGAGATAAAGGCTGAACATGGCGTTAAGGGGAATCACTCAAAAAGTCTTTAGCTTTCCAATAATTATGTACATATAAACAAACACATAAGTACAAAATGATAAAATAGTAGAAGAGTGTGCTTGCAATGTCACTAAGCAGTTGTAACCCTTGTACCCATCCCCGCGTCACATGCTCACATCCTTTGAAGCACAGGGCTTCCCTTAGAGATGAGGGACCGTGAGACCGAGAGCCTTTGAACCTTGTCGCACAAACAACGAGGCAGAGAAGGTACCCCCACCTGAGGAGTCTGCCTCCAGGACGCAGGCCCTCCACTGTCTAATCCTTTTCAGGGACAAAGGACACCAACTGCTTGTTCTCCATCTGCTTCTGTCCCCTTGGCCTACACCGGCCACAACACGCCCATCTTTCTTTCTTTTCATCTGGTCTCTGGAAGAGGAACCACTTCACCTCCTGAAGTTTGGAACACGTTCATCTTCTGCTCCTCAGAGACCTTGCTTCCTCTTTCTTCCCTTTATATCCAACTGCCCCCCTCCACCCGCTCCTTTGGTCACATTTCCTGGCTTGCAAATATAAGATTTTACTCACATTGCAAAACACCTTTCATATTGCCTTTTCATACATCTGCTAACCTGTCGTATTTGTAGTTAACATCATCATCATGTAAGAGTGTCCCCTGTTCACTTTCTCCACTTCATTGTCATGCATCAGCTTACGGTGATACCTCGGAGTCCCTCCCGGGAGCATCTCCGGAGTCCACTCGACCATCCCCCGGTTCACTGCGCTTCAGTGCAGTTCCCTGCGGCACGCACACCTACGTTCTTGAAAGGATCCACTCCCTTCACATACGGGACGCACCTGTGTCCTACTGTCCCTCCATTTCCTGAACTACTGTGAGTCTGCCCTGCTAGATTTGACATTTTCTCACCCTTTTATTCCTAGTGCCTAGTACACTTTCTGGCACATACTCTTAAAATTTACAAGACACCTGAACCTAGACAGGAACGGGAGGGCCTCTGCAGGGAGCTATCACACCCTACGTCCCCCTGAGAGCTCTGCAGGAGGACCTCGGGGACTTCGCAGCCCTTCCCCTTCCGCTCTATACAGCACCTCCCCCACTGTGTCCCGCCAGCTCATGCACACGGGTTATCATATCTACACATGCCAGACTGCAATCCTTTCTTTTTTCCAAATAAATCCTTTTGGTGATGAAACATCTAGCTGATTTTTATTTATGGTGAACAGTAAGCGCTGGACAGCAGTTGAACAAATTAAGACTGGAATGAAAAAATGCACTCCCAAGGTGATAATTCCCTTTCCTTTTCCTTTTTCATGCGTTCAATATTTGTATGCTGACTTATTTATCTCCTGACACTAGCACGTATCCTCTACGAGAAGAGAAATGTCTGACTTGCTGATACTTTCTCTCCGGAGTCCAGCACAATGCCTGCCAGGCACTGGGTGCTTAACAGAGAGTGTGTGTCCCACAAATACACACGTGAACACATGCAGCCCATGGCACATAAAAACAAACACGACATTGAAAACGGTGTGTTCATCTGAGAAAGCCGTGGAGGGTCGGTGGGCAAAGTGGTAGATGAGACAGAAGAGTAACGAGGACGGAGTGGGATCCTCGGCTGAAGGGCAACGTGTGGTGTCAGTGTTAGACTGTGTGTGTGAGTGTGATTCCGCAGTCACGTGCTGATGTGTGTGTTTATACAACGTGCCATGGTTAGACTGTGTGTGGGTAAGGCGGCGGTCACGGGTCAGACTCCGGGTGTCTGTATCTGTGTCGAGACATCAAAATTAATGCCACGTAGTGGCTGCTTTCGAGCTGTGGGGAAAGGAGGGCCAGGCCGAGGGAAGTTCTGTGCTGTTGCCTCTGCCACGTGCAAGCGCAATAGCAGGGGGCCAGCACACATGTCTGGTTGCCCTTGACATCAGTGTGTTAAAGTTGGTATCCATCTTTTGTCTTGGACACTTTGGGGGGTGCTGACAGAAAGAGCCAAATAAATCACAGGTTCACGTACTTCCAATGTGTGGTATAGTCTAAGGGGTCATCTCCAGAGTTTTGGACTCTTTACCAGCCGAAGGGGTCAGTAAAACAGACGTGAGTCATTATTAGCAGGAGCGGTTCCGGCCGACCCAGTTACCTGCCACAGGAAGACCCAGCAGTGTGCTCCACGCGCCACGGTGAGCAGCGCTGACACAGTGTGACGCGACGAGGTCGCTGCTGCTGTCATACGCACACGTTAGTGATGACACCCCTTCGACTTCTGAGGAAGAGAGGAAAAGGGCAGGAGGTGTGACAGGAAAGAACTGGGAAGGAGAGGCCGGTGGAGGTGCTCTGTTACCTGTGTGTGGCAGCGGGCACTGAAACGCTAACGGCCCTCCTGCACAGACCTTCCTGCCGGGCTGTCCCATGGGCTGGGACTTGGGGGGACACACGGCTTAGTTGCCATAACCTCGAGCTTTGGCATGAGTTCCTGGATTCAGATATTGGCTCTAGTACTTACTAGCTGCGTGAGAGGTCACAAAGTACCCGGGTTCTCTCCAAGCTAACTTTTCTGGGGATGAAAAGCCTTTCTGTTGCATAGGGCTGTAGCAAGAATGTGCTAACACTATGCTTTGGGAGAAATAGATAAATGTGTAAAACATACTGCTCGGCACACAATAAAATACTCAATATTAACCATTTAAAAATATGAATGCAGTTACTTGTACATACCCCTTAGTTTGTTTGATTCTTGTAATTCAGGTTGGAAAGTATATAGGTTTTTTTGTTTTCTGCAAAAGAAAACTGCGGTTCAGGGAACTAAGTTGTCTCCCAACAGTAACGCAGGATCTACACTATCTCTTTGTCTTAACCAGTAGGAAGAAATGTGAACAGTGGTCCAGTACCCAGATCCATCCACACCCAGTGTTCTTACCACTTCCCTCCTCATGGGGGCGCCTTGGGGAGCTCTCCCCCTCTGCTTGGGTACCGCCCTTTCTGAAGCTCTTCGCTTTGAGCCTGGCTCCATTTCCCTAAACTGACTCCTTGCGATGAGCACTCCGGGCAGTCTCTGTCATCACTGTGCCCGCTGTGCTCAGGAACGGACCTTCCCTGACCACTTGCTGCATGCTCTTCACGTCCTCTCCAGCTTCTCCACAAGTCCTGGCTGGGTCCCGCTGCCAGGCCGCACAGTAGCCTAGTCTGGGGGGCAGGGCACTTTGGGGAGAAAATGTAGGCTCCAGACTGGACCAGACCCTTCACACCCACTTCGACTGATCATGGCCTACCCCTTAAGTGATTAGCTTTGTCCTCAGACACCCCACTCCGTGAACTCAGTTCTGGTTTCCTAGGCAACCAGTGCACCCCAGACACAATGCTTCATTTCATTCCTTCTCCCCACACATGTGACTCAGATGTGCCCCTGGATTCCACGTGTCTCCAGTCACAGGGGAAAAAATCCTATTCTATCTGTCGCACGCCCACCTGTTAGAGATTTTCCACCTCACAGTCAGTAAGTGGCGCGCTAAGACTTGACCCTTGTTATTCCTCTGTCCCATTTGTCTGCAGCGCATAGGTTGCCATTCTAGTCCACACTGAGGAACGAGCAGATCTGTGAGAAAAGACTCACAGGAAATGCAGGGAAACCATGTAAACACAAGTCCAAGGTCAGCATATGATTCGCCTGTTAAATTACATGACATCATGTGGGACAGAGAGAACGCTGAAAACAACAAGTGACAAACAAGACAAACACCAACTCGGACACAGACAGCAGCGTGGTTACCTGGGGGAAGGGGGCTCGGGCAGGTGGTGGACACAGCGACAGAAGGAGACTCAACTTTGGGTGATGGAGACAATGCAGCAGACAGGTGATGTGCCACAGAATTGCACGCTGGAAACCTACATGATTTTATTAACCACTGTCGCCCAATAATTTTAATAAAAACAAATAAACTATTTAAACCTAGAAAAAAAATAAAGGCTGAATAATAGAAAATAAAAATGCAAACGCTCTCTCTACCTTTTATCTTGATGTCAACAGGAATGTTTAAATTATATTTTGTGTTTCACGATGTCACGATGGCAGCATGTGAGCTCAAACATCGGGTCTCTGTAAATCTTACATATTACACTATACATTTTTTTTTTCACAAAATCAAGATAAATGTTGCCATAAATGTAATCTCCTGAAAAGAAAACTGAAAACAAGGATACTTTCAAAGACGTGTGTAGGCACCCAAACTGGAGACATTTATATTCCCACCTCTCTCTCTCTCTCTCTCTCTCTCTCTCCCTCTCTCTCTCTCTCTCTCCTCTGGATCCATGATAAGCGAAGGCCCTGGATCTGCGTTTTGTTGTGTTTTGGTCTGACCTTCTCACTTGGGAGGAGAGTGGCCAGATGGTGCCAGATGGGGATGTGACAATGGTACACAAATCTCATCCTCTGGGGACATCCCCACACGTCCTGACTGTGCCACCACATCCACCGTCTCAGCGTGATGGCTGAAAGCGCTCGGAGTCATACGGCGGGAGCTGGTTTCGGATTGTGAGGGGCGTGTGCTCATCCCACATTTTTCCTCCCCCTTTACTGGTTAAATCGAAGGGACACTGCCACAAAGAGCCCACCATTATTCTGCCTTGACCACTGCGTGGCCTTCATTTCCAGGAGCCGCATCAGAGGAAGGTTCTGGAACAGCGTTCAAGTTTGTCTGTCTTTCATCCTCTCCCGCCTCATTACCGATGCTGTGGGATTTATCTTTGGTTACTTTTTTCTCACTCATAAAGCCTCTTATATCAATCCAAGTAGACAGCTCAGGGGTGGCAGAGAGAGCTGGCGTGATTCACGGTGAGAAACACCCTGAGAAGCTCCCGCTTTTTGCTGTTCCCACATCAGCCATGACCCGTGAGCCAGCTCTGTCGGGATGGAGGACGCAACCAGGCATCGCCTAAATATATTTGGAACTTGTCTGTTTCTGGGTAATGAGGGCGAAAGAAGGATAGCTTTCAAACGACCACAGCCCCATTATCCACCAAGGACAAGGGCAAGTTCCTTTTAATCCAAGGAGCAAATTTAAGGGAGGGCTGCTCTTGCTTTAAAAACCCTGCTACACTCCCACCTCCTCCCAGAACCTCTAAGAAAAGCACGTACAGCAAAGCAGGAATAAGAGAGGTTAACAGATCGAGACACTTAGCCACTTGTTTCAATGTATGAGAGCCCGTGCTATTCATGGGGACGCACTTGCTAAGGTGCTCCACTCCTTGCCTCCACATCGGAATGCAAGCCTGCAGGAAACGGTAATGGACAATAATTTTTTTCTATGTCCCCAGATGTGTGGTTTGAGGTCCAAAGCAGTTAAGTGATTTGCCTAACACCACTCACACACACAAAACCATGTTACATCATAAAAGAGGAGAAGGGTTTTGATGTCAGAGCAACAAAGAGTCTGGTCCTGGTTTTGGCCTTGCATAGGCAGTGACCGCCAGCAACTTACGTAACCTTCAGAAGCTTCAACTCATTCTACTTTTTAAAGTGGAGATAAAACTATCTGCTTCACTGTGTAATCTTAAGAATTTAAAAAAGGCGAGGGAATTAAAAACATAAAAGATACTTGAGCAAAGCCCGGCACAGAGCAGTTTTGCAATAATTCCAGTCATTCCTTTTCCATCCTTACGATGCGCAGGCGGTGACAACTGCAGCGTACCACGGTGGCTTGTGTCACCCAGATGCACCATCCCAGCCCCGGGGGCTCACGCACGTCCGCATCGACGCCGTGCACAGTGAAAGAGTCGTTCCTTCCCCTCTCTGACCGGGCGCAGAGGCCTCCTTTTATTCCAACAAACATCTTTAACATCAGGAGGGGACAAGATTCAGAGGCATTTTCAGAAAGTGCCCAGAGGGGTCTAAGGGTGGCATCATTCAGACCTCACTGTCACTCCTGAAGTGACAGGTCTGTGGTTGGGAAGGATGCTTGCATTAGCGGTAGCATCAATTTCTCTGTCACTGGAAAGTGATGTCAGCCAGCAAGGACCTGGGCTCAGGTGAAGGGGAAGCTCTCATCTCCTGAAAGACAAGACTAATCCATCACAGCCCTAAGCAGTGGAGGGGTTCATCCTCTAGGCCCTTCGGCCAACCCGCCACAAAGCACCTACCAGCTGACACACACACCCTGTGGGCACAGGCCAGCCAGAGACTCCTGGCACCCACCGTTCTCCACATTCCCTCTCCCTGTCTCCCAAACCTCAGAAACAGAACCCTCCTTGAACATCCCCATTTTCTTCTTTTCTTCCATAGTAGCCCTGGATATCTGTCAGGGAGAATTTTAATTATATTCAAAAGCTGGATTGCAAATCATTTCAAACATACAAGCTGGTTTCTTTCCCTATTTTTCAAGGTCAGAGATTTTTCTTCAGAAATACAAGGACCAGGGACCCATTCCCAGAAGGCAAGGCTGTTTTATCTAGCCCAGAAAAGATTCAAACATCTCACAGAAAAGACAAAGAAGTTGAGTTTTTATTGTAAAAGAACTTTGAAAATCTGCTTTTCATTGGAAGCCCAAATTGGATCGCAAAACCAGTGGAAATTGATAAACATTTATAGAATTATAATGATTTGAAACAAAATAAATAGATGCACTAGGGAGTGATTCTCCGCGTAATTCCGAGCTTTGCCAAGGCTCACCACTGGCTTCTGCACTAGTCTATCACACTTTCCTGTCTATTTGAAACTAATAAATGAATCCATTTGAAACTAATAAAACATTCAAAGTCAGCATTTCCGAGCCAAAGCAGGGCCTGTAGGAGGCGCCTTCCCGCCCAGCTTCACTTCTAGTTTCACGGACAGATCTTTTCCCGAGAGTCTCAGACTTAACCGTGAAGCACTGTGACACCTGGGCAAAGACACGGGAACGTGCGGAGGGAAAAACATCCCTGAGATCGACAGCAAACGGACCTGGTTTGAGATTCTGGCTTGACCACATGCTGACTTCATGACCTTCAGAAGTTAACTTAGTTTCTTTCTGCTTCAATGTACCGAGATGTAAATGGGGGGATATGATTACTAAGTTGCTGGTTTTGTTGTAAAGATCAAGTCCAAAACGACTCATAAAATGCTATTATATACACACTATTACCATCATGGAGTTGACCACGATCGGTGCCATGCCAAGATATAAACTACTTCAGTGTTTATTTGCCTTAATTTTAAGTTGGTCTGTGACCAGTTCAACTTATTAAAAGTATGTATCCCATTTTTCATGTGTTGAAATGGCTTTATTAACACTTGCTCTCATTTTGCCATTATTCTTGAAATTCATGCCCTGCAATGTATTTTCTAAGCATCAAATCAACTTCCATTTTGTGAATTTCTTTAATCTGCTACATTTCTGTCCTTAGTCCGTTAGATACTAAGTTCCAGCATCCCAGCATGGTATTTAAGAGAATGGACTTTAGATCGATGTGACTTTAATCCACTTCTACCACTTATCAGTTGTGTAAATTCAAGCAAGATTAATTTCTCAAAACCTCAGTTTCTACATAATTAAAACTGGGCTAATGAAATCTACCATCTGTTCACTGCAGAATGAACAAGTTAGCATATGTGTGTGTGTGTGTGTGTGTGTGTGTTTGACATACAAAAATGGAGCACTTTAAATTTAAAACATGCCATTACATACAGATAGGTATTGAAAATACATACTGCAAGAAACTCACGATACATGTCACTAAATTTAACTTACTGCTTTTAACATACAAATTACAAATATGTCTTGTTTGTTTTTTTCTGCCACCCCAAATCACAGCAGCGTACGGTGCTGTCTGTGCTGCCTGGAATGAGAACATGACGTGGCCTTCCCTCCCACAAGACACTTCGGAACCATCCTCTGTGTTCTCCGGGAAGCCGGCTCACCACATGCACATTCGCGTCTGGAAGATTGGCAAAGGAAAAACTGTGTGTGCTTTCAAAGCCCTCCAATTCCCCAGTCTGGTCCAGAAATGTAAGGGAAAGGACAGTGACGAATCTTTGAGATAACAGCAGCAGGCGGGATCACGGAGGTGACGAATCTGTTATCTGATGTGAACTGCTCATCCGTGTGAGGTGGATGAGCTCGTTAAGGGGGGCCATTTAGTTCGTGGGCAGAGATCACTCACTGAACAGCAGCCGGTGCCCGAGGCTGCAAAATGCGTTCCATTCGGCTAAGCAGACTGCTGCTCCTAAGTCCTTGTTTATTCCTCCCTGTTCATCCCAGGCTGGGTCTAACTCATTAGTAAGAAATGACAAATAATTAATTGATACTCTCTATATAGTATAGCTCTAATAATGACCA
>PVJI01020073.1:0-29718 GCA_004026765.1 Micronycteris hirsuta | reverse complement strand
TCCTCTGCAACAGTTATCCGCTGCTTTGTTGATGATGGCCATTCTGACTGGTGTGAGGTGGATCTCATTGTGGTTTTAATTTGCATCTCTCTGATGGCTAATGATGTTGAGCATCTTTTCATATGTCTCTGGGCCTTCCGTATGTCCTTTTTCGAGAAATGTCTGTTCATGTCTTTCGCCCATTTTCTAATTGGGTTTTTTGTCTTCCTGGAGTGGAGTTGTATGAGTTCTTTATATATTTTGGAGATCAAACCCTTGTCTGAGGTATCATTGGCAAATATGTTTTCCTATACTGTTGGTTCTCTTTTTATTTTAATACTGTTTTCTTTAGCCCCACAGAAGCTCTTTATTTTGATAAGGTCCCATTTGTTTATTGTTTCCTTTATGTCCCTCTCTCTAGGGGATATATCATTGAAGATGTTGCTACGTGGAATGTCTGAGATTTTCCTACCAATGTTTTCCTCTTGTTAGGATTAAATTCTTTCCTTTTTAATATTAGTAGTGGGAGTCGATTTCCTCTAAGGACAGGAGCCTGCAGGAATGTTTGTGAGGTGGCTGGAAGGGAGTGTACCACTCAAAGTAAAAACTGTTTTTACAGTCAAAGTGTTCAGGTTCTAGTCTTGGCTCTGCCACTAACTAGCAACTAAACACCAGAAAACTGTCTTTACCTTTCTGAGTCTCAGATCCCATAGCTGTAAAATAAGAACAATAACATCTATTTCAGGTGGCACTTACACCAGTATATATAGCATACATTTATTATTTAACATATGTTAGATGTTGTTTTGGATGCAAGGGGCACAGATACAAAAGAGTCTTTACCCTAAAAAAAGCTTACATTAAAACAAAAAGACAAAAAATAAGGGGAAAATAAACAAACAAGATGGTTTCTGACAGTAACAAAGATTACAGGGGGGAAATCAAGGCATGGGGATGGGATATTATGGGGGGGTATGATTTATATATGGTCAGGGTGGCCTGAATGATGTAAAGAAATAGGTCATATGGTGACTTGGGGATAGAGTGTTCTAGAAAGAGAGAACAATAAGGGAAAGGCTTTGAGTCTGGAAGGAGCTTGGCATGTTTGTAGAAAAGCAAGGAGCCTAGTGTGATTGGAGCAGAGTTTGCGGGAATGGAGCAGAGTGGCAGCTGAGAGCCATGTTGTATAAGGCCTTCTGCTCCCGATAAAGAGTCTCCATTTCATTCTGAGCATTGTGAAACTCTGCTGGAGAGTTTTAGCACAGGAATGAAGTTTTACAAAGATTTTCCTGGCTGCTGGTTGAGAACAGATACACAGGAACACAAATGGAAATGAAGACTACTGTAGTTATTGTAACCAGATTAGTTACAATAATGAATTGAAGTTAGTGTAGTTAATAAGCAGCTGTAAGATTGGGGGTGCATTTTAAAGTTTGAGTAGACAGTTTGTTCTCTTGGGTTATGGGAGGGGAGGGAGAGACAAAGAGGAATTAAAAATGGTGCTTAAGTTTGCTCCTGAAATTTGGAGATAATGATAGCTTAAAATAAATACCTGCAAAAGTTTACCAGTATGATAAGAAAAGGAAAGCAAGGAAAATAAAGATTCATATTGGTAAAAATGTAACCTGGGGAGGATCATACGAAGCAACTTTGAATCCTTCCAAGCAAATATGTACACCACAGTGAGCAGTTGTTTGTGAGAATGGATTGAGTGAAGGATGGAGACACTAATTATGTAACGTGAAAAAACATCAGCCATATATAACTGCCTCATGATTTGTATCTTGAATTGAAGTTGAAACTTCAAAGCAAATAAAAGAACATATTAGTAAATACAAGTTAGATAGAATTTTTAATGCAAAACAAAGCAAGTCCAATGTGATAATCTGGTATGCAGAATATGGTTTGGTTTTTTTTTTTTCTGGTAGAAAATATATAGACATCTGCTAGCCAGGAGAGTACACTCAGTTATCTGTCATTTTGGAGGTATAGTACAAAGGGCCATAGATGATAATATGTATAGTAGGAAAAGATCAGCATATCACAAGTAAACAATTAGATTGATCATGGGTATAAGAAAAAATTAATATAATGACCAAATATATATTTGCGTTTGCAATGTAATTGTAAAACAAATTCCAAAGAGAGAGAGATTATAAAAAGAAGAAAAGGAAAAAAATACTGCTAAAATTGATTTCTAATACATATGAGTGCTCGTCTCTCTCCACATAAGTGCGTCTGAAGCATGAAACACATCCCTGGGTTCCTGGGAGAGCATGGAATTAGGGAAGATAAAGCTCATCTGGAAAAAGCCTAAGAGAAATCAAAAATGGTGCACAGAGAGAAAGGGAAAATGTTCACTGAAAATCTGTTTCTGATTAAAAAATTTCCTAAATGTTGTACAGATGAGCCAGAATTATGAATTCAATAGTTCAATACATTTCAAGACAAGTAGAATAACGTAGGAATTAGACACAGAGACATGGAGGCAGGCGATGAATAGCAATCCTGCAACCCATGCAAGCAGACAGAGCAGGTGAAAGATTGCTGTGGTAAGGGCTTACCTTGGCCTACGGTATGAACATCCAAGAGCTTCACTCAATACAGTCACTGCATTTTTCTTGACAAATGATTTACTAGTTTCTCATAATTTGAAATGGTACTGTGGGTAAAGAGATATATGGATATTTTACATCTTTTATGGAATTAATATTCCTCTACTACTTGTGAGTAGGAACAATATTTGCAAATAACAATACAAATTAAAGATGAGCAGTTAAAAGCTATTACTTCTTTTCCTGAAAACCTAGAACTAAAAGTTTATAAAATGTCATTTTATAAAAAATCAGAATTTTCCATACCATAAATTAAATAACGAGTTTTTGCGGTCAATAATAATCACAATTTTGGGCTCCAAAATTGTCCTTTTACTTCTTATTTAAGAATATACAATAGAATTAAGCCCTGGCTGGGTAGCTCATTTGGTTAGAAAATTGTCCTGATACAACCAAGGTTGTGGGTTCAGTCCCTAGTCAGGGAGTATACAAGAATCAACAAATGACTGCATAAATAAGTGGAACAACAAATTGAGGTTTTCTAACCCCTTCCACTCTCTCTCTCTAAAAATCAATGAAAAAAAGAATATAGAATTAGTGAGCATTTTTGAGTAAGTGGCATAGGAGTAATGCTTTGGAATATCAGAAGAAATATGCTTTTTTATAAACTAGACATATATTACTGGAAGCATTGTCATTTTTTTTTATTAAGTAGTTTTCACAGGCTAATACTCAGATTTAAAATAGCTATTATTTTCAGTCAAGGACCCATTTACTCTTCTCAGGATCCATTCTATCAACATAAGTGATTCTGATAAATGGAAATGAAGTTTAGTGTGTGCCGAAGATATAAAACTGTTTTTGCTTGTATTTGCTGCAGATACTTTAATCTTTATTCAACTGAGGACATAGTTATGGTTCTTCTCATTGAGAACATTTTATGACAATCAAAAAACATGAGAAAGTCCTAACTGGTGTGGCTCAGTTCACTGAGCGTCATACTCCAAGCAAAGGTCTTGGGTTCCACTTGTGGTCAGGGCACCTGCCTGGATGGCAGGTTAGGTCCCTGGTCAGGCTGTATACAAGAGGCAGCTGATCGATGTTTCTCTCCGTCTCTTTCTCCCTCCCTCTAAAAATAAATAAATAACACAATATGAACAACAATAAAATTTAATGTATTCCATCTTGGATGTGGCCCTTGTTCAGCCTAAGTCAGGAGCTGGTGTCTATATATAAAAATAATATACATGAAGGGCATGGGATAGATTGATGAGGAGGATGTTTTTCTGAAACTATTGTTTGAGGCAAATAAAAGGTTAGGATGAGAACCAGAAGAGAGTAGAAGTGGAAGGAAGAACATACATTGAGTCCCAACCTGGACTCGGGGATCTGTTCCGACTGTTCCAGAGAGAGAGGAATTTTCTCCACTTCTGTAGGAGGTGGTATGACTCTGATCAGTGAAATGGAGGGGATGTGCAATTGCACAATCCTGACATGGTGAATTGGGTAAGTAGGTTTTACTGTGGGTAAACATGGGGAAAGTATGCCCTGGGAAGGGGAGTGTTATTCTTGGGGAATCCATGGTAAGCAGGAAGACCAAGATAAGGAACAAGAAAAGATGAACCTTGTCATGAAAGAAGCAGCAGCAGTGGGATAGTGCACCAATCCAAGCATTAATGTCATATAAAGTAGTTATTTAGCACCTACCACATGCCAGTCAGTAAACTAAGGACAGGAGCTAAAACAATTAATGTGACAATTAATTCTGCTCTCATACAGGGGAGAAGGAATAAACATGAATGAGTATGTAAACACACATATATGTATGTATATCTATGAGAGCATAAAAGGGGCAAATAGCCTAAATTAAACAGAACATTTCATACAGTAAAATACTGATATGAATGGGTATAGAGAATTTAAGAAATCAAAAGTCTGACTGGAAAGATATAATGTAATCTTTCCACCAGTGTTGCTGGTGGAAGGGAGAGGGTAGTTAAAGATGAGAACAGAGAAGTACTCTGGTTCAGGATGATGAAGCTGTGCAAACCGTAATAAAGGGATTATCCTTATCCAAAGGGGAATTAGAAGCCACTGGATGGTTTTAATGCAGATGAATGATTTAGTTAGATTTGCATTTTACAAACACAGCTCTAAATGGAGACTTGAGAATGTTTTGCGAAGAAGTTAGGGCAAGGAACCAGGATGCAAGCTGCTTTAATAATAGTACCGGAGCAAAAGGATGATCGATGAAAACTCACATCACAGGAAGTGTCTCATTGAGACTAGGCCACCCAACTCTATGGCCACCAGATGCTGGGAGCCACTGCTGCCATAACTATAAATGATAGATTATAGATCTGTGCTGCAATAACTATAAACCATATCCTGTTTCTTTGGGATACTCACTTTAGATTCAGTGGCTCTTGGTTTTAGCCCATTTCTGAAGTTTCTTTCTTCAGTCTTCCTATTGACAATGAAGTCAGGGATAAGAATACAGATAAATGAATGGATCTGAAGTACAGCAAGTAGAATGAGTATGACTTAGTGATTGGATGTTAGGGATTGAAAATAGAAAGGATCAAAGGAAAAGACTCAGCTTCATGATCTTGGAACATTTCAGTGTACTATGTACTTGGGACAGTACAGTGAAACTTCATCATTTTTATTTACCCACTATCTGAACAGTAAATAGAGGGAAAACCTTAAGATGGAAAGGAAATATGTGAGCAAAAGAAGCAGATATTTTTTTCATCCAGCTTATCATCTAGAGCCCAAGTGTATGAGCTGACTCAAATCTAATTGGATACTGCCACTCAAGCCTCTGAATTTGGAATTTGTGATTATTTGGCAGTGTCAAATCCTGAAAGAAATGATACATAAGAACTGAAATATGGCCTCCTTTTTTAGAACAGGTTTTGCCAATGTCCACATATTTTGAGCTAGATAATTCTTTGTTTTTAGGGTTGTTGTTCTGTGCGTTGTAGGGTGTTTAGCAGCATCCCGGGCCTCTACATGCTAGATGCCAGAAGCATTCCTCAGTTGTGACAACTGAAATGTCTTCAGATATTTCCAAATTTTCCTCAGGAGTGGTAAAATTATCTCTGGATATTTGTGAGGTTGGCAAGAGTAGTTCCAGTGAAATGTTTGAGATGGGAGCTAGACAGCAGAGAGCTGAGGAAGAAGGTGGAGGAGAGGGCAGTCTGATAGTTAATAAAAATTATTCTTCCAGACCGCTGTGCTGAAAAGTCGAGCTGAGCTATACAATGATAACTCTAAGAGAGAAACATCAGTGTACTTAAATAAAGGAGGAAAAAGATGAAGGAGAGGATAATTAACATGAAAGTCTCTAAAAAGATGGGAGAGATCACAATCTCACAAACATTACTCAAATCAAGTCTAAGAACTGTTGCTGGCTCAACTCCCCCTGTCACTCCCCGATTTGTGATGTAGATGTACAGAAAACAAAGAATAACATTTAGAAAATTTAATGTAATTTGACAGATATTTTATATTTGAATCTTATAACAAAAATTCTGACTTGCATTTGATATCTAATTTTATTTTTCTAGTTATTCATTGTTGAGTATTTTTCATATATATGTATGTGGGTATATATCTATACACACTCACACACACAATCATGGTGGATTGGCAATAGGAAAAATCTGATTCTTTAAATACAATTTAAGGAACTTGTTCTAGAACATGGAATGATTAGATACATCATTCTAAATCAGAAGAAGGAGGAAAGGATAGTGTAAGAAAAAGAAAGTTTTACTGCCTTCTTTTTTCTTTGCAAAGTCTTCTGAGTTGTCATCTGCTGAACATGAGGTGAAAAGTGGTTGAGTCAATGGTACGGAGGAGTGGAATTTGGAAAAAATACTCTGAGGTACAACAGAGCACACTGACCAGAGGGACAGAGAAAACATGCGTAGTTATTGAGAGTTTATTGGCGTTCAGATCCATGCATTTATAGTGCTGCCAATCAAGATGCCCAGGAAGACTTCCAGAACTATTTAAAAGAAATGTTGTAGGTGGTAATACCATGTGTGAGCTAATGGGGGAAAATAAACCCATAAAATTGGTGAGTAAATGCTAACATAACATTGGTTCATAGTAGGCTGGCGGGAATTGAAAATTTTTATATATTTTTTTTCTTGTTTAAATTATTTTATTGTTGCTCAAGTACAGTGGTCTCCATCTTCCCCCCACCACTCCCCCACTCTAGCCATCCCCACTTCCCACCCTTGATCCTACCCCCTTTCACTTTGTTCATGTGTCCTATATACATTTTTAATATGTTTATTTAAATATATTATATACCATGATCAGTGGCAGGTACTGAAATGTTTTATTTTATTAAGCCTTGTGAAATTGGCATTTTATTTTCTGTTTCTGTTCTGCTTATTTATTTTGTTTTTTAGAATCATTTATTGATATATATGTATTTATTGCCATTTTATTGTTAATATTTTTTATCTCCTTCTTTTGCTTCTTCTTAAACAAGACCCTTTGATACTTCATATAATACTGGTATGGTGGTGATGAACTCCTTTAGGTTTTTCTTGTCTGGGAAGCTCTTTATCTGTCCTTCAATTCTAAATGATAGCTTTGCTGGGTAATCTTGGTTGTAGGTCCTTGCTTTTTTCATCACTTTGAATATATCTTGCCAATCCCTTCCGGCCTGTAAAGTTTCTTTTGGGAAATCAGCTGACAGTTTTAGGGAAGCTCCCATATAGGTAACTAGCTGCTTTTCTCTTGCTTCTTTTAAGATTCTCTTTCTGTCTTTAACATCTCTTTTTAATTATGATATGTCTTGGTATGGGCCTCTTTGGGTTCATCTTGTTTGGGATTCTCTGGACGTCCTGTACTTGTGTGTCTGTTTCCTTCACCACGTTAAAGAAGATTTGTGTCATTATTTTTTCAAATAGGTTTCCAATTTTGTATTACCTCTCTTCTTCTTCCAGTACTCCCTTGATGTGAATGTTGGTATGCTTGAAGTTGTCCCAGAGGCTCCTGACATTATCCTTACAGTTTTGGATTCTTTCTTCTTCTTACTGTTCCGACTGGTTGTATTTTGCTTCCTTATATTCTGAATCACTGATTTAATTCTCAGCTTCATCCAATCTACTGTTGATTCCCTGTAAATTGTTTTTTTTTTAAATTTCAATTAGTATATCTTTCATTTCTGACTAGATTTTTTTAAAGCTGTTAAGGTCCTCACTAAGTTCCTTGAGCATCCATATAACCAGTGTTTTGAATTCTGAATCAAGTAGATTGCTTGTCTCCACTTTCTTTGGTTCTTTTTCTGGAGTTCTGTTTTTTCATTTGGGCCTTGTTTCTTTGTGTCCTCATTTTGGCAGCATCCCTGTGTTTGTTTCTATGTATTAGGTAGAGCTGCTACATCTTCCAGGCTCGGTAGAATGGCCTAACGTAGTAGGTATACTATTGAGACAAGTAGCACAATCTCCCATATTTCCAAGCTGGATACTTAAGCTGTGCCCGCCATGTGGTCTGTATATATCCTCCTATTATAGTTGAACCTTGATTCTTGTTGACATGTCCAAGGTCAGCCACCAACTGTCTTCTGACTGGGGTCACACAGCATAAGCTACAAAGAGATCTGCAGATGTCTGCTATTTATGCTGGGCTTGGAGGTGCCCAGATAAGGCCAGTCTGTGAATCAAGGCTGGCTGCTGCTAGTGCCAGGCCTGGGACAACTTAGCAAGAGATATGGGGTTGCTGAAGCGAGATACTTCTTGTTTGAGAGAATAAAGGAAAATCTGAAGCAAGACAAGCCATTCCTGTGGAAGAGTCACTGGAAACAGCTTGGGTGGGTCTGAAAGATGGATGGGACAGAGCCTCAGGAATCACCAGGGTGGGGCAAAAAGCAACAGATGTGTGATGGAGTCTCATATATAGCACTCACCTGCCAGCTCCGTGGCTCTCCGGGAGAGGGCTGAGAAAAGGAACAATGACCTCTGCCAGCACTTCTGCGGGAAGAAAGCTGCCCCCGTCAGCACTCGCCTTGATGCCAGACAATTCAGTTCCTCCTCATATATCTCTGGTGCCTTTCTAGCTGCTGCCCTAGCAATGGAGCTCAGAAGGAGTGAGTCCAAATAAGTCTGTGTGTGGGTCCTTTAAGAGGAACTGGCTGAGGTTCCAGTAGTTCCTGTCTTCCACAGCCTCAAACCCTGCTTGTTTTTACAGCCAGAAGTTATGGGGACTTATCTTCCTGGCACTGGAACCCAATGGTAGGGAACCTAGAGGGGCTGGGATCCCTCACTCCTGAGATATTCGTCCTGATTTTTGTCCATCACATTGTGTGTGACCAGCCCATTCCACATTTCTGTCCCTCCTACCAGTCTCAATGTGTTCTTTTCTTTAATTCCATAGTTGATTTCTTCTTTAATTCCATAGTTGTAGGACTTCCATTCAACTTGATCTCTGATGGTTCTGAATCGTGGTTGTTCTATAGTTTAGTTGTAATTTTGACATAGTTCAAGGAAGGTGAGCTGTGTTTATTTATGCTGTCATCTTGACTGGAAGTCCTCGAGTCATTGAAATTGGCATTTTTACACAAGAAAACCTGAAGTTTGAGAGATTGAGTATGATTGTAGATATGTGGTCAATGAGAAATAAAACTAGTGCTAGAATCAAGATTTCTGATTTCCTGTGTGTATTATTTTTTAAGTATATAAAAGCACTTTTAAAAGACACATACAATTTTCATATATTGGGACAAAAATAAAGGCACAAGTTCTTTGCAATGGGAGGTTCTGCAATGTCTGTGAGGTTTTAAAAAATATTTTTCAGATTGTTCATTTTGTTTACTATTTGAAATACGAAAAGACTTGGGAATTAGCTATAAGACATTATATTCATTGTCTTCTAAGAATGCTGCTTTGCAATAGATTTGGCTGCTATCGTTCTGGTATATAGCATATAATAATTATAATAACAAGTTACATTTATATATTCCTTAGGTTTCCTAAGTACTTGCATGAACATTATGGTATATGAGCCTCATGACAGCCCAGGAATGAATATATTTACTGATACTTTGTTTTATTCATGACTGTCATATTGATATTAGTCGGACACATTTCCATCATTCATATAGCTGATTAGCTATGAAAAGCTTTAATCAGACAAATAGAAAGATACAAATTGAAGAGACAAAGTGTTGTTTGTAATTCTGAATTGCTTCTTTTATTTAGTTAAATTCTGAAAAGTTGCCTTATGTCTCTTTAAGAATCAGCATTATTTAGTACATATTCTTATCTAGTTAGAGCTCTTATTAGTTATATGGTGGTAACTGAATGAATATTTAACATTTAAAAGCCATTTTCAAGGTATTCTTTGTAAATCTGGAACATTTTATTTTATTTTTTATTGTTCAAATACAGTTGTCTCCATTTTCTCCCTACCCTGCTCTCCCCTACTCCACCCACCTCCACCTCCCACTGTCAATCCTACTCCCCCTGGCTTTGTCCCTGGGTCCTTTATACATGTTTCTTGATGACCCTTCTTCTTTTCCCCGTTATCTTCCCCCCTCACCTCTAGTTACTGTCAGTTTGTTCTTAGTTTCAATGTCTCTGGTTATATTTTGCTTGTTTGTTTTGTTGATTAGGTTCCACTTATAGGTGACATCATGTGGTATTTGTCTTTCACTGCCTTGCTTATTTCACTTAGCACAGTGCTCTCCAGTTCCATCCATGCTGTTGTGTAGGTAGGAGTTCCTTCTTTCTTTCTGCTCTGTAGTATTCCATTGCGTAAACATACCATAGTTTTGGATCCACTCATTCACTGATGGGCACTTAGGTTGCTTCCAGCACTTGGCTTTGTAAATTGTGCTACTATGAACATTGGGGTGCATAGGTTCTTTTGAAATGTTGTTTCAGGATTCTTAGGGTATAATCCCAGCAGTGGAATTGCCAGGTCAAAGGCAGTTCCATTTTTAGATTTTTGGAGGAAATTCCTTATTGTTTTCCACAAAGGCTGCACCAGTCGCATTCCCACCAACAGTGCACTAGGGTTCCCTTTTCTACACAACCTTGCCAGTACTTGTTGTTTGTTGATTTGTTTATGATGGCTATTCTGACTGGTGTGAAGTGGTTTCTGACTGGTACCTCATTATGGTTTTAATTTGCATCTCTGTGATGGTTAGTGATGTTGAGCATCCTTTCATATGCCTCTGGACCCTCTCTATGTCCTCTTTGGAGAAATGTCTATTCAGGTCCTTTGCCCATTTTTTAATTGGGTTGTTTGTCTACCTGGAGTGGAGTCTTGTGAGTTTTTCATATATTTTGGAGATCAAATCCTTGTCTGAGGTATCACTGTCAAATATATTTTCCCTTATAGTTGATCTCCTTTTCATTTTGCTGATATTTTCTTTATACATGCAGAAGCTTTATTTTAATAAAATATTTAAAATCTAAGGAAAAGATATTCTGGAATTTTTTTTTCATTATATAGGAAGTCTATATTTATCCCCAAATTTAAAGACTATGGAATTAATACTTAAAAGATTGCTTTTCAAGATTAGTCACAGTACAAAGATTTTAAATTTGCATTAAAGGGAATAAAATGATAAAGTTATTCTTAAGTATAGTTTATTCTTTCTATAGAACTCATAGACAATGGCTGTCTTTATAACTAAAATACAACAATTTAAAATAAATCCTGTTGAAATATCATTTTACATAGAAATTAACTTTTTAGTCTTCTCAACTTTTTAGTGCACGTTCTTAGTAACAGTAAACAGAAAATTTTTAAATTTTTTTATTTGTTTCATATTTACAAAAAAATATGAGCAGAGTGGCTTAAAAATCAATTTCATAATTCCCTCTGATTATTATTATAGTATGGTCTCATAATCTTTGTCTGAGATTTATAATATAGAAAATGGCTAATGAACAGAATAAGAAATGTTGATTTATTATCAAAATATTGCTTTCATATTTGTGACATGTAATATTAAATATACTCTTAGCTGTGTTAGGAAGTTATTTTCCCTATAAAACAGTATTAATAAACAACATTTGAAAGAAACAATTACTTATACTTCTAAATTAATTATCCTTATAATTAAATTATTTAGACTTTTAAAAAAGCCTTATTTCCAAAACACTATATCATAATATTTACCCCAATGTACGGGTGATAGGTCAAGAAAATATTAAAGAGAATTTAACACTGTTGAAAAACAGCTGTTGTTTATTGAAATTGTGTTTCATTGTGTTTATAGGCAGTATATACAATTTTACCAATTTGGATTTTATTAGAAATAAGGAGAAAGAGTTAGTTAAATTTTAAGCATTACTAAAACTGATAACCTTTTGGTAACTTCTTAGAGTCCTGCTAGTTGGTCTCAGCTGTACTAAGAGATATTTTAATTGAAAACTTTAGCTATGCAGTTTAATGTCCAACCCTCAACATTTGATAGAAAAGATCTAAGATGTCACGAGGCATGAATAATGCCCTAAAGAAATAACCAAGGAACAAATTATGTCATAAATTGTCTCAATATACCCTCAATTAATTATTCTTGTCCAGATTTATATTTATAATAGAAAATGGTAATACATTTGGATTAGATAAAAATTCTGTATTTGATTTCAGTTGTGGTCAGTGTTTATAATGAGACATTCATTGTTTCTGTATACTTTTAAATTCACATAAATTAATAGTGATTTTAAAGAACTTGTGAAAGGAGATAAAATTGTGCCCTAAATTTTTATTTTTCCTTTGAAAATGTTTATCTTGAATTCATTAATAACTTTAAACAATCTATCCTTTATCTTTGACCAAATGGACCAGAACTGGTATCTACAAATAGACACTGTTGTCTGTGTATCAGTTACATAAGGGGTGGTAATCTGGGCTTTGAAAGATGATACATTTTTAAAATTAGGAGATAAAACTATTTTTACTTTGTAGATAATGTATATAAAATACAGCATTGTGAATATTTGGGAAATAAATAGATAAAAAATTAGCTACTGACTTATGCTTTTATTCTTTTAATTTATTTTAAAAAAATTTTAAAGGAACAGCCTGAAACACTTTTTAAAACATTATGAGTTCTCCTTTAAGCATCTGATTAATGTCAAAATTTAGACAATTCAGTGAATATTTAGGGTCAAATTTGATTCCATTGCTGTTTTGTTACTCATTGCTCTAGCAGTAAAAGAGCAGATGCTTGATTCATATGAATTATTTTAATAGTTTTCATTAGGTTTTTATCTGTAGTTTGTCAATGTGGTTCTACAGATATATCCAGCCATCTGTTCTTTCGACCTGTGCTTCATGTGACTTACAGGAGTGTATTAATTTTATTAGATCAGTCATTAATGCAATCAGAAGTTTGTTTGCCCTGGATGTGTTCCAAAAAAGGCAGACTTCATCAATGAAAGCCATCCACTCTCTTACTAAATAACCTTTTTCTTTTCATATAATTTATCCTATTTATTTAATAGTTAAGATTTTGAAAAAGCATTATTATAGAAAAGTTTTTTGTTTCTAGACTTTCAAATTCATTTTCCTCAGAGCTTCCATGAATAATACTCAGAAACATGCATGTTCAGTATTTTTAAGGATTTGCTTTTTCTGGCAAAAGGAATAACTGTATTTTTGCTATCATTTTCACATCTATCTCTGAAATGGCACATTGTGAAACTTTTAGGGAAAATACTATGTATTTCTGACTGGAAATTTTAAATGTGTGACATGTGATATTTATTATAAAGGCAGTTTTTCAATAGCTAAGTTCTACAGACCAGCAAATGAAGCACCATTAGAAATAGCATCAGCTCTCTCAGCAACTGCACTGCTGCCTGGATAGGTAAAATAATTCTATCTTTCAGAAATTCACTTGCAGCACTGAGAATAATCTTAAGTCAGGCATTTTGCTTGTGTAGCCCAAATATCTCAGTGTTCTCTAGCTTCTAGGTCACTCTGCTTTAGAGTTCTATGGTGACGCCTTTAATCCCCAGCCACTCACTATGGGAAGTCTCATCTCACATTTATATGAGTTTCCAAGGAGCTCACCTTACCCTGGTTAGTCTGGTGTGCCCTGATTCTTACCTGTTATTCCCTCTGCCCCTCAGATAATTGTTCTGAGCTCTTCCAAAAACCAACCTGAACACTTTTCAGACTCCTTCATTTCCCCAGCATTTCACTAACACAACGCTGATTTGAATGGATTGTTTCTGACTGAAGATTGGTTTGGGAGTAACAGAGAGGATTAGAAGCAATGTATAAAATAGAATGTTAAACATCGCTGCCTTAAAAGATCATCAAGCATTCCTGGCTGTGGGAAATTTCTGAAACTTCACCCACCCTAACCTTAGGATCTATTTTTACATAATCTAAAATTAATGGATGAAGGTTCTCTGGTAAACAAATTATTAGTGTAGACAGCTAGGAGTTAATAAAAGGAAAGGGAACCAGACTGGCTGGGCCTGATTCAGTCTGGAAATTACACTTAAATGGAGTTAAGTCTGTAAATTACAGCTTCCAACACCCCAGGGGATACCCGAATCTTCCCCCAAGGGGATTAACATCCCTCTGTCTCTCTGGCCCCTGTTGGGAGGAAAGACCAGCTTTCCAATCTCCCCAGAAGCCTTGCTGGCCCACTCACCTGTACCCGCGAGGGGGAGGAATAACCAATAAAGGAGAAATTCCTTTGCTAGATGCATACACAGCAGGAGCCAAGATGGTGACCATAAAGAGGAGGTACCTAGCCTGGGAAAAGGATGGGATTGAGTGAGGGTAATGTAAGCCAGGAAAATCTAAAAAATAGATTGGATAGGGCAGGATCCAGCACAAGCCATGGAGAGCCAGAAAAGAGATTGGTTAGTTTGAAAGAAAGCCTCTCTCTCCCAAGCCTGAGGTAATGTAATCAAAGCTTAACAAAGGCCTGTCTTGGTAGCACACATTTGTTCATCCACACGTTCTCTCTTCCTTATAGCAGTGGGGCAGGCAGCCATGTGGCTGCCCAAGTTTGCGTGGGCTCCAAGCATGGGCCTCTGTGGGGCAGCCAGCACTGGCCTGGCTGGAGCATAGCCAGGAATAGAGACTAAGTCGGCTGCAGACAGAGACTAATCCTCGCTATGTTTTGGCATGGACTAAACTGAACCACAGCAGCTTTGGGTGCCCTGCCGATTCCAGGTGGTGGCACATCTCTGGACCCTGGTCCTTCTTCTGGGATTGGTGAAGACAAGGCTGGACTTCTTCCACAGCCAGACGAAGCTGGGCCACCTGGTCGTGAATGAGGCACCGGGCATCTGGGGGCAGCGCTTTGTTTCTACTCCAGTAAATCTTACCACTGCACCTCATTCTCCTATGTGTCGGTCCCTGAGATGCCTTTCTTGTGACTCCACGGAGGAACATTATTTGCCCTGGCAGCAAAATAACAATTCATTTGGGGTCCTCACACTTTAGCATCAGTGAAGAAATAGCAGAAGCTTTGGTATTCATTTCTTTCATTCATCAAATTCTTAAATTCTTAAGCAATGATCCCTTACTCCAATCTCTATAAATTGTAAAGATTTCTTTTCCCTCTGTCCCAGAGCAAGTCCTTGCAGTTTTAGTACATAATACATTCAGAGAGTTGCACAGGCTGTAGTACGGAGCAGATGAGATACGTAGCTTTGAGAAAGTTGCTTAACTCTTTGAGCTTCTGTTTCCTTCTTGGCTCAATAAGAAAAGTATCTACCTTCCAAGATTGTTGAGAAACTAGAAATACTGAATGTAAAGTAAAAACTCAACAGTATGACTGCCTTCCTTCTTAGCAGAGGTATCATTTAGTAACTAGAATTAGATTTTTCTATTCCTGTATGTTATATTCCTAATTTCCAAAGGTACAAGGTGTCCTCATGTACAGTAGAACAAATTGTGGACCAGCCCCGTCTGTAGCCTAAGAAGTCACCTGTGGCAGCTTCAGTTCATGCTCTTTGACTACTGAGAGCCAGTTCGTGGTCTTTACATGAAAACACCCACTCAACTCCAGTATTTTAAATTCCTCTGGGAGAATTAGTACTTTTAAATACATCCTCTTTATAAATAACCTTGATTTTCCTCATCTTTCACTTCTCTTTATTACAGTAACATTCCTACTTCTATCTCTTTAGCTTGGTGATTTTTAATTACTGTCACGTGTAAATTCTGGACTAATTAATCCCACCAGATGGCCCCTTAAGATTCATGTATATTATGTTTAAGCATTAGTCCTGCTCACAAGACAATCCTGGTAATAATATTTTTGCTCCATCCCTGAAACAGAGTCTCACTTGACAACAACTTTAAGCCTAAATCAGGATTTAGGATTGAATGGCTCGTAATGATTTCCATTTGCCTCTGAGCAAAACCTGGTTAGTTCACTCTGTCTTAATTTATACTCACATCATATAGTTTTGCCAATAACTTTATACTAATTGTCCTGATTTTCCATATTTAAAAATTAGGAGTTATGTAAGGGCTCATATAGACTTATTTTTAATGGAAGAATATGATTAATATATCCTAGAATGTTTCCTTGGATTATTATTTTGTCAATTTTTTTGGTAAGCATAAACAGTTTTTAAGAGATAACCATTAAAATTCAGTCACAAATCAGTAAATTTCTGAGTAACTCAGAAATTGTGTCAGAAATTATGGAGAGATCAGGCTTCTGTGCCTGGGTTTTTCCACAGGGGAGAGTTGCCCTCCGGGTGCAGGAGCATCGAGCTATCTCTGCTGCACACAGTTCATCAGGATGAAAATACGAAAACCCATGGTATCAATCATGGGAGCCAGTGACGCATAATGTTCCCAACTCTGAGTTTAGTGATATCACATTCTTAGCTAGAAATCGACTGTGCGATAGCTTGAAGTTGGCAAAAACTGCGGATTGGGTACGTTTGTTTTTCATGCCCCAGTTAGCCAGTTGTTTTATTTTATCAGCATGCCACAGACCCTCAGCAGTGGACATGTGAGATTTCTGAGACTACTTAGGAATATTTCATATCTGCTTTTAGGCTGTGTTTGCAATAGCTTTTCTAATTCCTGCTGATGATGAATGAAGAACTCCAGAGAGATATTTTAAGGAGAATTTCCCAAACTTTTCTGATGCACGTAGAGTATTTTCAGAGAGGTGGTAAATTAAATAGCATGGTTTTGTATATTCTAAAATTCCTTAATTGTTAAAATGATCATAGTTATAATTTGGATGAAAGGAAGTTACCACATACATGTGGTAGATAGAATTAGTCAAGAGTGATAAACTATGTTTGCATTAGCACATATCAGAGAAAGTAAAAGGTCCATGTAAAAGTTTCCTTAATTTCCTTGCTTTGACTCTTTGTTAATAGTGAGAAAAATCTATGTGATTTTTCCATTAGTGCAAAAATGGTTACCAGTGTCCCTTGAGTTCTTGTCTCTGGCCACCAAATGGTAGCAGTAGTTCGTAGTTGTGAATCTATCTGCAAAAGTTCGTAATGAATTGGGTTTAACTGAACCCATGTCTAACATGTGGACATCACAGGCATACCGATAAGTCAGTGCCCGTTCAAATAAATATTCCTGAAATGTTTACCCGGTATCTTTTCAGGTGGAGAAAAGGGGGCACTGAAGACAATTCCAACTTTCATGCACCACAAATTATAACAGAAGTCTTATTTTTTTTTTTACCGGCATAACATTAATTGGAAGGCCAGTCGATGACTGTTTTTACTTGTGTGTGTTTCAAGGAGCCTCATGGCATTGACCCAATCTTCCTGAAATGAATTACAATTCCACTTTCATCATTTTTATCTTCATAGATATTTTTATTGTTCTGTATAATTATTAAAGGGAACACAGGTATTAGAATGAGATTTTCTAGATTTTCATCTTAACTCCGTTATTTGCTAGCCTGGTGACTTTGGGAAGTTATCTAGTCTTCATTGTGACTCAGTTTTCCCTTGCACAAAGTAGGGATCATAAAACAATACAGTGTCAGGCAAATCTCATTATATAGTTAAGAAATGATTAAATTCACTGCAGTGCTTAGCATGTAGCAAGCATACAATGCAAAATATGATAGTTACAGATTGGCGCTTGTGCCAACTGCCCAGGTGATCTGTCTCACCTGCTGGTGATTATCGCCCCGTCCTGGTGCCTCAGCCCTGCTGTTTCCTCATCGATGCAATGACCTCTGTGGTTCTCTAGGGAAACTAGCTATGTATATTGCAAAAAAGTTGTGGAATAAAGTCGTTTTATTCTACCACTTCTCTTCTCAATAGTTAGATGTTCCCAGGAAATCTCCTTCCTTGAAATTTTGATTTCCTCTAGAATTGTCTCCACTGTTTTTGTAACTTTTCTCATGACATTTGCTCACTCACTCACTATTATTCCCTAGTAACAATTTATCTAATCCTTACTATCCCTAAAAGTATAACTCAAGTCAAAATTTTCTTAAAGAAATGTTATTTATTTATTTAGCTTCAAACCTGATAAACCTTTGTCTTCATCAACTACTTAGCACATGCCACTAATTCTCTTGCACTAGTGCAGTCTCCTCCTGCAAATCACTTCTTTCATTAAATTGTAAATTGTTTGAGGAGCATACCTTATCTTAATTTTTTGAGCTCGCCCATTACTTAAGGTAAGGTCCTATGAATACCTTTTTGATAATGAAGAATTATACATAACATACAACATGGGCCTATTTTTATTCAACGTTTTATTATGAAACCTTCAATGTACATTAAAGTTTAAAGGCTAAGGCCCATATATCTAGCTGACTCTATAATTGTTGGACATACTCATTTTCTATAACATTCTTTTTTTTTGACTTCACTAATTTTTGAAAGGTTTTAAAATGAAGTATCAAATTTGGAGACATTATTATTTTTTATTATAAAATGGTTAATATTGCTTCATAAGTGTTTTCACATTTTTATCCAAGTTTCAGAATATATAAAAATATGTATATTTTATTGTACAAATCTCAGTTTCTATGTACGTTTCATTGTCTAGAGTTTTAGATCCACAAGCTATCTATAGTTTTAAGCCCAGAAAAATAGTAGTTTTTATTTCTATGGTAGTGATACATATTTATAAATGAAATAATATTTTATATGGAGTATCTGTAATATTTAAAACCAATTTTAAATGCATGATATTCTAATTGTAAAGAACTGTTTTATTCCACTGAAATAATAAATAACCCTAGTAGATTTGATGAATACAAACTGGTGAATTATTAAACTATATATTAATATGGTAAAGACATGTCTGATTAAATATTTATTATGCTTGAAGTTTGTTTGTTTTTAAACATTGAGAAGGATAGATTAATCCAGGTAAATTTTGTATGTAAGGACTGCTATCCTTTTTTATTTTTTTTATTGTTGTTCAAGTACAGTTGTCTCCATTTTCCTCCTTCACCACCCCCACCCGTCACCCTCGACCCGACCCCCCTTTGGCGTTGTCCATGTTAAGGACTGCCGTTCTTGGAGACTTTACCATAACTTGCTTGGCCAACTTAAGATAGGAGATTGACCGAGAAGTATTAAGTTCCAAAACACTGTTTGCCTATTCATCTTTATGAAATTTCAGGGTTATTTAGAGAGAGTTTTAACATTTATCTCATGTATAATTTAATTTAAACTCTCTTTGAGGACAGACATTCTGGGTCATTCATAATGCTTAGGGTGTTTTACGGTGCCTAGCTGTAATTAAAAATATGGCTGTTGAATGAATACTGGGAAGAAAATAGAGCATTATTGCCTTGAATTTGCCATCATTTTAATGCAACGAATACTTATTGAATCCTCAAATATCAGGGTAATAGGTTATACTGAGGTTTGGCCTAGTTTTGCAATACACATGAGAAAATATTTTCTTCTTGTTGCAACAAATCATATAGTCCTTTATAAGAAACATCTTTCAACTTTCTATGCCTAGAAGAAAGGGAACTCTCTACTTATGTTTTTTTCATTAGTAGTCCAAAGACAAGCAGTAAATTTAAGTCTATTTTGTGATGTTTTCCTAAATAACAGTGAACATTTGGGAGACTATTTAGTTGTATATATCCATGGGAAATTGGTGCATTGCAAATATTGTTAAAATTCCCCAATGCAAACCAAGGGAAAGAAAGTGTGATGTTCAAATCAAGTGTGTTTAGGAATTTTGCTATGGCAGGTACTTTTACTGTTATTGCTGGAAGTGAGGGAAAATATCACTAAAATAAATTTAATTATAAACATTTAATTTCAGAATAGTTTTTAAAAAATCTTCGTGTGTATATAGGTGAGGTGCATAAGTGAATACAATTAGAGTAATTATCAAATGTGTTTCAGACACTCAAACACTTAGTCTCCTTCTACTAGTACGTGAGGAATGTAAAATACTTTGTTAAATATTCCTGTCCATTTCCTGAGAGTTGTTAAGGAGGGAACCAGGAAACTCCCTGATTCTATTTTCTGAAATGCTTTCTCTTGTTTTCATGGATTCCTTCACCAATTTTCCTATTAGGTTAGGTCGTCACCTTCACAAGAACAATGTTCCCTAGAATTTTCCTTTAAAGCCTCAGCATTGTTGAGCTTTCTATGACGGGACATGGAGTTCTGTTCTGTATCTGTCAAGAACAACTTGGTCTGGAGGAATATTACAGTAACAAATGCTACTTTAGCTACATTAGAGGCAAAGGTAAAACTAACTTTAGTCCTATGTCATTCACAAAATTGGGGTTGAGTCCAGTTTCTAAATCTGATAATAGCACTGTGACTGGAAGTGTTCTATGATGTCTGTGCTTCCTAGAAACCAGTACATAGAGTAGGATATTCTTAAGAAGATCTGATATTTAGTTGTCACAGATCAATCATTGGGATAGTGGAATTGGTACCAATGTCATAAATGTGACCAATGTACATATGTGTATGAAAACATTGATAAAACTCACTATTAATTATTTAATTAATTAATAGAAATAAATATCAGTAAGTGTTAGAAACCTATTAATTTAAGAGGAGAAATTGTCTAAAAACTCAGCATCACTTCTTATATGTATTACTTTTAAAGGGTTTCTCTGGGTGCCACAACTAGTATTAACATATATAAAATACAACTCAGTTATTTTAATAAACTTAAGAAGTTTACCTATAAAACATTAACCATATTTAATTAATAATAGTAATAATGCTTTCTACCTTCTTTTGAATTTAGAATTGTTTTTCAAGATTTTTTAAAAGCTTTTCTCCCATGGATATGAATGCCTTCTTATTTACTAAAATTTTTTTATTAAGGAAGATATTGAAAATTCTGCCAATTTTAATGGAACTGTGTTTTATAATAATAAATATATATTCATATACCACAATATGATTTGTTTTATATAAGTATAAATGGAGATCTAAATTAGCAACTTTGCATGTTGGGAGAGCGAAGCCTCTCTTTATAATTGCAGACTTCTTGTATGTGAGTTCAGATAGAAACTTCCAGTGTTTTTGATAAGTAAACCCAAAATAAGCTTTTTCTGAGACAACTGTACTGAAAGGTTTCAGGATCAGTAAAATTGTCTATATATTTTCTTTCTATTCATACCCCAGGCTTCCATCATATTTAAGGTTGTACTCTTCTATAAGCAATATGTTGATACATTTGATTTGTGGATTATAATGAAATACCTCCTGACAGTCTATACTTTTTATTAATGTTAGTGAAAGTCAAAACTTATGGAAAAATATTAGGAATATTAAAGAACTTTACATTTCATTATTTTATCCTATGCTTATATTTTTATATTTACTATTAGTATAATTTACTATTTATTTGTATCAAACTATCCATAAGTATTTTCAGTGGGCCTTTAAAATATTATAATAATCAATTTATGTTGTTTTTAGGATTTTATAGTTTTTAAAGGTCATTGCTTTGTGAATATATATATTTAGATATCATTTGTGGTAGGTATTCAATTTTCATTCTTACCTTCTCATATTTGACATTGTTCAAAAACAAAATTCAGTTTAAAATAAATCAAATAATCCATTTAGATATTGCTTCCATTTTCCTTCTTAAGAAAGAACACAAGATCTGTGAAAATGAAGTACGACTTTCAAAAATTTACACAAGTCCTGCAAGCCAACAACAACGTAGGGTAAAGACAAGTTAGACCTGCACTTCCTAGTAGGAGACTTGGCTACGTGAAATGTGGCTGGTTTGAATAGAGGTGTGTGGGAAGTGTAAGATGAACACAGGATTTAAAACTTAGTCTGGAAAAAAGAGTGTACAATATCTCAATAAGTTTTGTGTAGATTACATGTTGAAATGATAATTTTTGAATATTATTGGATTAAATATTTTTAATCTTAAAATTAATTTCACCTGTTTTTAATGTGTATATTAAAAAGTCTCAAATTACCTATGTGGCTTGCTTTATATTTCTGTTGTACAGGCTGAGTTAGTACAGCACCTGATGGTGTCTTACATGTGTTTTACTCACTGATGCATTAGTGAGTAGTGTCATTATTCACTAATCAATCAACTTTCAAAGACCTTTCTACTTTCATGTTGACTTTCAGAGGAAGTCCAGGTGATGAATTATTCATTTTTAGTACCGAGGAAGCATTTAGTGGGTCCCAAGAGGAGTGTTGAGCCAAGGGCACTTTTAGGTAGACGGGCATCTGACATCTGTTTTGATCTAAGAATATATCACTATATTCCTCCTATCACCCAGCTATAGATTTACTCTTGGAAATAGCCATTGCTTTCTAATTTTTATAGAAAGAGCCATGTTGTCTAAATTATGCTAAAATTTTTGTTTTTGTTATAACTCATTTTTCAGCTGTATTGAGATATATTTGACACATGACATTGTGTAAGTTTAAGGTGAATAATGATTACCACAGTGAGGTTAGTCACATAATTACAATTTTTTGTGTGTAGTGAGAACTCAAGGTGTACTCTCTTGACAACTTTCAAATATACATTACAGTATTGTTAATTATAGTCACCATGCTGTACATTATATCCCCAAAACTTACTATCTTAGAACTGGAAGTTTATATTAGACCACCCTCACCCTCCTTTCTGCCCCAGCTCCTGGAAATTACAATCTTCTTCAGGATTTTGAGTTTGATTTTTAGGGGAGGGATATTCCACATATAAATGTACAAGTGAGATCATGTAGCATAATACACTCCAATTTCATTCATGTTCTTACAAATGGCGAGATTTCCTTTTTTATGGCTGAATAATATTTATGTGTGTGTATCTGACATCTTATTTCTTTATTCATTTGTCAGTGGACACTTAAGTTGTTTCTATATCTTGGCTATTGTAAATAATGCTGCAGTAAACATGGAGGTGCAGATACTGCTTCAAGATAGTGATTTCATTTCCTTCAGATACATGCCTAGAAGTGGAATTGCTGGATCATATTGTAGTTCTTTTCTTTTTTTTATTGTTCAAGTACAGTTGTCTTCCTTTCCTGCCCACCACTCACCCCTACCCCAGCCATCCCCACCTCACACCCTTGATCTCACCCCCGTTTGACTTTGTCCATGTGTCCTTTATACATGTTCCTTGACAACCATTCCCCCTTCCCCCCATACACTTCCCACCTCCCCTCTGGTTACTGTCAGTTTGTTCTTAATTTCATTGTCTCTGGTTATATTTTCCTTGCTTTTTTGTTTTGTTGATTAGATTCCACTTATAGGTGAGATCATGTGGTATTTGTCTTTCATTGCCTGGCTTATTTCACTTAGCATAATGCTCTCCAGATCCATCCATGCTGTTGTGAAGGGTAGGAGTTCCTTCTTTCTGCTGAGTAGTATTCCATTGTGTAAATGTACTACAGTTTTTTGATCCACTCATTCAGTGATGGATCAGTGCTTGGCTGTGGTAAGTCACACTGCTATGAACATTAGGGTGCATAAATTCTCCTGGATTGGTGTTTCAGGGTTCGTAGGCTATAATTCCAGCAATGGAATTGCTGGGTCAAAAGGTAGTTCTATTTTTAGTTTTCTGAGGAAATTTCATACTGTTTTCCACACCAGTATGCTGTACCAGTCTGCATTCCCACCAACAGTGCACTGGGGTTCCCTTTTCTCCACAACCTCTCTAACACTTACTGCTTGTTGATTTGATTACGATGGCTATTCTGACTCTTTAATTATTTGAGGAAGCCCCAAAATGTATTCCGTAGAGACTGCACCAAATTTACATTCCCACCAACAATGAACAAAGGTTCTCTTTCCTTCACACACTTGTCAGCACTTATCTCTTCTCTTTTTGGTAATAGTCATTCTAACAAGTGTGAAGTGATAACTCATTGTGGTTTTGATTTGCATTTCCATGATGATCAGTGGTATTGAACATCTTTTCATGTACCTGGGCCATTTAAATATTCTTTTTTGAGAGAAATGTCTACCTTTGCTCATCATCCTATAACACTCACAAAAACTAACTCAAAATGCCCTAAATATTAAAATAAAAGACCCGAAACCACAAAACTACTAGAAGAAAACTTAGGGAAAAATATCCTTAATATTAGTCTTGACAGTATATTGCTAAGATATATTTTTGGATATGGCATCAGTAGCATAAACAACAAAATAAAAAATAAATGGGGCCACATCAAACTAAAAAGCTTCTGCACAGCAAAGGAAACAATCAACAAATTCAAAATGCAACCTATGGAATGGGAGAAAATATTTGCAAACCATGTACTTGATAAAGGATCAATCTCCAAAATGTGTAAGGCAGTCATACAACTCAATAGCAAAAGGGGAAAAATCCATTTCTGACTTATTTTTGACACAATATTCTCAATATTAATATTTTTGATAATTTTTTGATGCTGTTTCCTTCCTGCCAATGTAACACCCTGCCCAAAAGAACTAAAACATTTTCCATGAAAAAAAATCAAATGCCAATGAAACTGAAACTTATAGAAATGAAACTGATGGCAAAATCATGGGTAATTATCCTGGCCAATTTGACAGGGAAAATGAATAAAAGGTTAGTAAGATGAACAATAGGTATGTGGAGAACCTGGGTACTCTCTGTCGGGTACAGGTACTGATATGTTTTGTCTACAGCTGTCAGGAATAACACATCCGGCCAGGTAGCCCTTCATCACGATACAGGGAAGGTGAATAAAAAATTAATCCAACTATGTATGTCCTTAATTAAATTATTCTGCTGTTATAATTTCTATAACTCAATATTTATTTATTTAAAGTGATCCCAATTCCAAAATAAGAACTAAACTCAAAGAAAATATCAACCACGATGTCTTTTTATGTAAACTAAACAACTATTGATTTTACTTTCTGTACCACTTTTTAGCAATTAATTTAAGGTCTAAATGAGTGTAATTACACAAATGGCAGAATAGTCATTCAAAATTTACTTCATTGCCTTGAAAAACAGGCTTTTATTAAGACTTTCTTACATGCTAGTCACCAGGCTGGATTTTATGGGAAATAAAAGAATAGTTCTTGAACTTGCATACCTTATACTCTGGCCGTGAGTTTCCTTCTATCTCAGTAGGAATGACTCTAGATAATAGATGAATTTTTCTCTTTGATTTTTTATTAATGTTTGAATACAGTTGTCTCATTTCCCCACCACCACTTTCCCCGCGCCACTCACCCCACCTCCCACCCTTGATCTTGTTATTCTGGTGAAGCAGAAAACCACATTTATGTTTCTGTTTCTCTTTTTTTATTTTTTTAAGAATCTTACAAGGGCTTCATTTAGAGATATAGATAGGATATATATATATACACACACACACACACACACATACATATGATATGGAAAAGCTTCTATATATAACATTGTATATATACATATTACAATATATAACATATATAATATATGTAGGACATATGGGAAAGCTACTATATTATTTTTATGAATAAATCTGTTATTAAGTTGCCTAATTTATGTAAGACAATATGTTTTTTTTTTCTCCCCTAAATGATCCTCTCAAATTGCACTGAAATTTAGCCCAAGGATAAACTGAAAACTTAGTGTTTTTTGTAAGACCTTGTCAACTATAGCCCTTATTTTTTTCCAGCCTCATCTTTTCTCTTTATTCCTTACTCTCCATACTAACTGACTTGTAAGTACTGGGTTTCCCTCTTTGGGGGCCTTTGCAGCCATTGTTTCTTGGCTTACTCCTACTCACCTTCCCTCCAAGGCATGTAATCACTCCTTGAGAGCTTTACCCTGATGTTCTGAGCTTCAATAAGTGCCCGTGTTGTGTGCTCCCATTTCACTCACTACCGACCCCTATCACAGCACCTGCTATATTATTGATTTCCTGGGTCACCCACGATATTACTTCCTCTTTAATGGTAGGGACCATGTTTTTATTTTATTTTATTTTTTTATTGGACACTCAGAGTTGGGAAATAGGACCATTCTGATTTAGCATTAGTTAAGAAATAAGTGGGAGAAAAAAATGAAAAGAATAAACAAAAAGGAAAGAAGAATGAAGCCAAAATGATTAAGATGGTTTATGAATACTGCAGAAATTGACCAGATTACTGTCAATTTCTCCTTTTGTTTTACAGGTCTATAGAATAGCACCATATTGCATCAATTTCTATCTATTTCTTGGCAGCAATTCCCACATATTAATTTATTTGAACCCTAAATCATAATTTTTTATTACATAAAAGTCACTTTGAGTTGTATACCTTTTACTTGTTTTTAATTTTTTTTTGAGGGGAAGAATAATTTTCTCAACTGCAAAAAACAGATTATCTTCCATGGAGCATTAAGTTCATCATTCTAGGTTAAGAAACTTTTCATTTACGCTTATATGCTTGTAGCACCAGATGTTGAAATTGCTTCATTGTCTCATCATCTGAAACAAAGCAGATTTTGTTTACTTCAGTTTTGTTGAGCTTTGTCTCTGTGGGAAAAAAAGTCTATTTTATATCACATGTGTCCATCACAAATCAATCCATACGATAATTGCAAACTGAGCTATAGTTATTTATGTTCTTATATTTTATATTCGCTAATCATTTATATCTTTTTATATTTTTATAGGTATATGTAAGTTTATGTTTCAAGTGTCTGAGATAGTATAAATCTGGAGTAATGCAATACGGTAAGCAGACTGTCCTTTAGGGAAATATATCAAAAGGAATCTGCCTGCTACTAGCCTCCTTTGGAAAGATGGCACCATGAAGGTGGCCCACAATGAAAAAGATGCACCCTCAATTAAGATCACAGCTAGTGATGCCGGGTCCACATGCCATCTGCACTGGGTTGAATAGTGTCCCTTCAAAATTCATATCTACCTGAAGCATCAAAATGTGACCTTATGTGGAAATAGGGTCTTTGCACATGTAATCAAGTTATGATGAGGTCATACTTGTTTAGGGGAGGCTCTAATCCAATGACTGATGTCCTTATAAGAACAGGGAAATTTGAATCAGAGATGGACAGACAGGGAAGAAGGATTTGTGAAGAGAGGAAGAATCTGGATCGATACAGTTGTAAGCCAAGGGATGCCGAAGATTGAAGGGCAGAAGATAAGAATGAGGCAAGGAGGGATCCTCTCTTAGAGCCTTTCAAACATGACCCTGCAGACGTCTTGATTTCAGACTTGTAGCCTCCAGAATCACAAGAGAACACATTTCTGTTATTTTAAGCTGCCCAGTTTTATTTCAAGCCACTATGCTTTGTTTTGGCAGCCCTAAGAAATGAGCACAGTATCCTAGAACACCAGAGTTAAAAAGTGGACACCTTTTACCCTAGGGAAGCAGAGGGCATACTGAAGAGGAGCCACATTAGAACTCCCTGAGGACCGAAGCCCTAGAATACCTCTGAGAAGGAGAAATGGAGAGTGCTCAAGGTCAGTGGCAGGTGAAATCAAATGCAGAAAAAAGTAATTTCTGTAGAAATCAGTTTTTTATCTCCAAAACTGGAGAGTGAGAAGGAGTGAGTAGCATGAGAAATTTGGGGGCAGAGATAACAACAAGGACTCAATAGGTTTTGAGTTGTGCAGAAAATTTTATTAGGGCTGTACCTGTTAGAGACCCAGAGAACTGACTATGAAAGGGTGGCATCCATTGTCTAGTATTCATTCCGGATAAAGTTTGAATAAGAAATTGGGATCAGGGTTTGGTGTATTAAAAGTTACATGAGTGCAATTTAGAATCTGTGGGTTATAACCTTACTTTTGTTTGTGAGGCTTTAGTTTCTTTGTGCTTCCTGTTCAATTGCTTTAAAAATATATATGTATATTTCAACCTTACCTCAGATGAACTGGGAGGACTTGTTTTACTCATCTTAGAAAGGATCTTCCAAATTCCACTGCAACCACTGTTCAACTCAAGAGCTGAAACAGCAGTGGTGTTGCCATAGACACCAAGGGGGTACAAGAGGGTCAGACTTGATGTGAGTTTGAGTGTTTATAAATTTAGGCCTCAGATTTTAACTCATACTTTCAAATAGTTGGCTGGCAATTACTTTTGATAGCGTGTGGTTTTCCCGGGCTGCTTGAGAGCAAAAGAATCAAAAGTGCACCTGGTGCTGGCAAGGGTTTCACTGCATCACTCCCTGCGGTAGTCCAAGCAGGGGATCCCTTGGTGACAGCACGTGTATTCACTGTGATATAGTTTGTCTGCCTCTTGCTGATAGCTCACTCTGATTATTCATAATCATTAGAGTTTTGCCATTTTCTATCCGGTTGTAAAATGTCCTGATTATTGTAGCCTTGATTGGATGTCCGTTAATCTCCCTCAAATCCTAAGAACCACTTTAAGACACATTCCAACATAGCCTCCCTTGGAAGGCTTCCACTAAAGAGAGACACAGATAAAGAGCTTCTCAGACAAGAAAAAGCTAAAGGAGTTCATCATCACCAAACTGGTATTATATGAAATGTTAAGGGGTCTTCTTCCAAAAATATGAACAATAAAATAGCAATAAATAGATATATATCAATAATTGAATCTAAAATAAAATAAACAAGCAGAACAAATAGAAGGATAGATACAGAAAACATATTGATAGTTGACAGATAGGAAGGGAGTCAGGGGATGGGCAAAAAAGGTGAAGGGTATTAAGAAGTACAAATTGATTGTTACAGAGTAGTCATGGGGATGTAAAGGACATTATAGGGAATGTAGTAGTCAAAGAACATGTATGCATGATCCATGGGAGGGACAACGGTGTGGGGATTTTCTGAGGGAGAGGGGAGGGTCTGTGTGGAGGGAGTCAAAGTGGGAAAATTGGGACAACTGTAATAAGATGAACAATAAAATATAATTTAAAAAGATGAACATAGACTTCCAATGAAAAATGTGTCTCTGCCTTAACCATCTGGTCCCAGTCCCAGGGCACACACAGAAGGAGCCCTAAAAATGAGCTTTACTTTTTTTACTTGTCTTGTCATCTCTTTTAATCAGTGAGACTTTTAATCACCTACTGTCATGGCAAGCATAAAATCTGGTTAGCCCCAATACACAATAAATGGAACTGTATAGACCCGGATGGAGGACGTGCAGCCTTTAGAGGAAAAGATGTGAGGCTTCGAATATCCTCATGAAAACTTGACCCTCATTGAGACGTGTCTCGTGTTACATAAGGACCTATCCTCAATTCGGACAGATTTTATGTAAAACTGGCTATACTCCGCCATAAAATCAATAGATATTAGAGTGTCAGTAGGCTGTTATTTGTTTGATCAATTTGTATGAGCCCAGCTGTTAGAATGTTAAGGGTGAATTTAAGTAAGGAAAAAAACATTGATTTCATTTGTCTAGGCCCCGCTACTGTGTTGTTTTACAAATTATAGTTAGAGGGGAAAATAAGCTGAAGAGAATTTTTGGTAGTAATGAAGTAGCTGACAAAGGGAAAATAAGCTTAGTTAAATCCTAAGAGCATTTAGTTTTCTAGCCTTTATTTATTAATTCTCTGTCTTGTTTCCTTTGCTTTTTCCTCTTTCTCCACCTCCTAATTGTTTTAAATTTCCCTTCCTCTCTTTCAGTTATGTAAAATATCAATCAAAACTATTTTTTTCCTAAGCAATGGAGGCAATGGCTAATTGTTAATAGAATCATACTTTTCCTATTTTAAATTTCCTCTCAGAATTGACCCAGGATTGAGTTAGTCCCACATTTTACTAGACAACTCTTTGTATAAAAATTCATACAAAACTGTGTAATAGAAAAAAGAGCAT